>ONZH01015004.1:0-62897 GCA_900303285.1 Rhinella marina | reverse complement strand
GGGACCAAAGCTCTGCACAGGGAAGGTTGCCTGAAAACCTGGAAACCTCAGAAAATGATGGAAACACCACAGAAATGGAAAGAAAACAGCAGGAGCAGCATGCATGGATGCCTCTCAGGCTGCCTAATCGTACCATTACGCCAAATTCTGGACAACAGCCTGGTGGTGACCCTCAAGACAATTGTGCTGACCCAGACCAAGATGGCACATGCGGTGGCACATGTTAGGAAAGCACCCAACTAGGTGCAACGAAGGTCCATCACTGCCTGCGGGTGACACCACTGCCTATGCTGGCACTGCTGTCCTATGCCCCGCCCCAGGACGCAGGCATAAGCGTCACCCTCCCCGCACCCACCCAGTAGTCCACAGCGTACACAAAGTTCTCCCGGCACAGTGCCCAGCTCTCCCCATCCCAGATGGGCAAACACGCATCCCACACCCACCCTGTCCACAGCAGACACAAAGACCTCCAAGCACAGTGCCCAACTTTCCTAATTCCAGACGGGCTAAGATGCACACTGCACCCACCCATTAGTCTCCACACGTGGGTGGGTGCAGAGCCTTTTAGTGCCCCTCAAGACAATGTTTGTGTGCCAGGGCCGGGCAGTAACCCTCCTTAAAGTTGTGGGGAAGAGGCCTCCAGTGACCCTCAAGACAATTTTGGGCTACAGTGTAGTGGGGAGCCTCCAAAAAATCATGGGTGAGAGCCTGGAGGTGACCCTCAGAAACAATTGGTTTGAAAAAGCATGGTGGTGCACCCCTGAATGACAGTCTGTGACTGAGATTGCAGGTGAACCCGCTAAAATTGTAGTCTGGCATACCTTGGTGGTGAACCCCTAAATTACATAGTTTGACTGAGATTGCAGTTTACAGCATGACGGTGAACCCCAGAGTGGCTTGGTTAGACTAAGATAGCAGCTGAACCACCCAAAAATTTAGCCTGACACAGCATGGCGGTGACGACAGAGTGACCAAGTTAGACTGAGGTAGCAGGTGAACCACATAACAATTTAGCCTGACAAAGCATGGCGGTGACAACAGAGTGACCAAGTTAGACTGAGGTAGCAGGTGAATCACATAAAAATTTAGCCTGACACAGCATGGCGGTGAACCCAGAGTGACCAAGTTAGACTGAGGTAGCAGGTGAACCACATAAAAATTTAGCCTGACACAGCATGGCAGTGACAACAGAGTGACCAAGTTAGACTGAGGTAGCAGGTGAACCACATAAAAATTTACCCTGACACAGCATGGCGGTGACAACAGAGTGACCAAGTTTGACTGAGGTAGCAGGTGAACCACATAAAAATTTACCCTGACATAGCATGGCGGTGACAACAGAGTGACCAAGTTAGACTGAGGTAGCAGGTGAACCACATAAAAATTTACCCTGACACAGCGTGGCGGTGAACCCAGAGTGACCAAGTTAGACTGAGGTAGCAGGTGAACCACATAAAAATTTACCCTGACACAGCATGGCAGTGAACCCAGAGTGACCAAGTTAGACTGAGGTAGCAGGTGAACTACATAAAAATTTACCCTTACACAGCATGTCGGTGAACCCAGAGTGACCAAGTTAGACTGAGGTAGCAGGTGAACCACATAAAAATTTACCCTGACACAGCATGGCGGTGACAACAGATTGGCCAAGTTAGACTGAGGTAGCAGGTGAACCACATAAAAATTTAGCCTGACACAGCATGGCGGTGACAACAGAGTGACCAAGTTAGATTGAGGTAGCAGGTGAACCACATAAAAATTTTCCGCCAATAGTCTCCTCCTCATTCTCCTCCCTCTCCTCCAATACGCGCTGAGAAACAGACCTGAGGGTGGTCTGGCTATCAAGCAACGTATCTTCTTCCCCCATCTCCTGTGACAAGCGCAAAGCCTCTGACTTCATGCTGAGCAGTGACTTTTTCAGAAGACAAAGTAGCGGGATGGTGATGCTGATAATGGCGGCATTGCCGCTGACCATCTGTTTTGACTCCTCAAAGTTGCTTAACACCTGACAGATATCAGACATCCACGTCCACTCCTCATTGTAGACTTGAGGAACCTGACTAACCTGACTACCAGATCTCGTGGAAGTTGTCATCTGGCAGTCTACAATCGGTCTGCGGTGCTGGTAAACCCTAGGTAACATGTGTAATGTGGAATTCCATTGCGTGGGCACGTTGCACAACCCTGAGAGTGGCAGCATCTGTGGTTGACTTGCGGAAATGCGCACAGATGCGTCTCTCCTTGGTGAGCAAATCAGACAAATTGGGGTAGGTCTTGAGGAACTGCTGAACAACAAGATTGAACATGTGTGCCAGGCATGGCACATGTGTGAGTCTGCCGAGTTGCAGAGCCGCCACCAGGTTAAGCACGTTGTCACACACAACCATGCCTGGTTTGAGGTTCAGCGGCGCCAGCCAAAGATCGGTCTGCGCCGTGATGCCCTGTAACAGCTCTTGGGCGGTATGCCTCTTGTCACCTAAGCTCAGCAGGTTCAGCACCGCCTGTCGGCGCTTACCCACGGCAGTGCAGCTGCGCCTAGAGCTACCGACTGAAGGCGCTGTGTTTACGGATGGTAATTGAGAGTAGGAGGAGGGGTTGGAGGAAGAGGCATAATAAGCCTGAGAAACCGTGACCGAGGTAGGCCCCGCAATCCTCTGTGTGGGCAGCACATGAGCGGACCCTGGGTCAGACTCGGTCCCAGCCACCAAGTTAACCCAATGTGCCGTCAGTGAGATATAGTGTCCCTGCCTGCCAGCACTTGTCCACGTGTCCGCAGTTAGGTGGACCTTCTCAGTAACCGCATTGGTCAGGGCACGGATGATGTTCTCTGACACGTGCTGGTGTAGAGCTGGAACGGCACATCGGGAAAAATAGTGGTGGCTGGGGACCAAGTTCCGAGGGACTGCCACCGCCATCAGGTTGCGGAAAGCCTCAGTCTCTACCAGTCTATAGGGCAGCATCTCCAGGCACAGCAGTTTGGAGATGTGGACGTTTAGGGATTGTGCATGTGGGTGGCTGGAATTGTATTTGCGCTTGCGCTCAAAAGTCTGATGTAAAGACAGCTGAACGCTGCGCTGGGACACATTGGTGGAGGGTGTGGAGGATTGTGTAGGTGAAGGGGTGGTTGTAGGGAGGCGCTCGTGCCTGGGTCCTTGGTAGGGGGTTGACTCGCAGAGCCAGCATGTGACACAGGGGAAGGAGCAGTGGTGTGACCCGCAGGAGGTGAACAGCCTTGGTTCCACTGAGTCGGCTGTTTAGCACTCATATGCCTGCGCATGCTGGTAGTGGTTAGGCTGGTAGTGGTGGCTCCCCTGCTGATCCTGGTGTGGCACAGGTTGCAAACCACAGTCCGTCGGTCATCCTCACTTTCTTTAAAGAACCTCCAGACTTGCGAACATCTAGGCCTCGGCACGGGAGCTTCACTCCGTGAAACAGTTGCTGATCTACTTGCTCTGGCCCTGCTTCTCCCTCTGGCCACCCCACTGCCTCTTCCAACCTGTTCTGGTGCTGCACTTGCCTCCCCCTCAGAAGCACTGTCTTGACTAGGCTTACCAACCCAGCACAGGTCAGTCACCTCATCATCCACCAGCTCTTCCTCCGATTCCTCACTCTGCTCCCCCCTCGGACTTACTGCCCTGACAACAATGTCACTGTCTGACAACCGTGTCTCATCATCATCTGACACCTCTTGACACACTACTTGCACTAAGTCCACACTCTCATCACCCAAAGACTGCGAAAGTTTGAAATTTTGGGCATCGGGACAGAGCAACTGCTCAGGTTGCTGCTGAGCAGTGGTTTGTGACTCTGTGAAGGGTCCTGGGAGTATGCCGGATCTGAATCCATATTTTCCATGGGGGGGTCAGGCTGGGGGGAAGGAGGTTGAGCTGGAGGAGCCAGAGGTCTACTCCCTTGGCTAGCGTGGGTGGACTGCGTGGAAGACTGGGTGGTGGATAAATTACTGGACACATTATCGCTATCCACGTCATCACCTGTTCGCACTGTTGTGGTTTCAATAGTGCTGTACCACGTGACCCTGTAAGTTGCGAGATGAAGCTAGGGAGCGAACTTCTGCGGCGTTCCACTGCTCCCGCATCAGCAGGTACTGTGTCACCCTCCCCAGGACCACGGCCTCTGCCCACTACATCACATGGACGCCCACGTCCTCGTCCTCGACACTTACCCCTGGGGTTCACCTATTCCCTAGACTACAGTTGGTGTACTGCAGAACACAGACTTGTTCACTGGACTGGAGTGAATGTAACTGAGAGGACACACTGATTCCCTAGACTGGAGTGAATGTAAGTGATAGCAAAACCGAATTCACTAGACTACGGTTGGTGTACCGCAGAACACAGACTTGTTCACTGGACTGGAGTGAATGTAACTGAGAGGACACACTGATTCCCTACACTGGAGTGAATGTAAGTGATAGCAAAACTGTATTCACTAGGCTATGGTTGGTGTACCGCAAAACACAGACTTGTTCACTGGACTGGAGTGAATGTAACTGAGAGGACACACTGATTCCCTACACTGGAGTGAATGTAAGTGATAGCAAAACCGTATTCACTAGACTACGGTTGGTGTACCACAGAACACAGACTTGTTCACTGGACTGGAGTGAATGTAACTGAGAGGACACACTGATTCCCTAGACTGGTGTGAATTTAAGTGATAGCAAAACCGTATTCACTAGACTGTTGTGAATAGAACGGAAGAGCACGCACCAGTATTAGGCTAGCCTAAAATGTACAGCTAAAATGCTTTGATAACTAACAGACAGCACTCATCAGTATTAGGCAAGCCTAGAAAACACCACTAAGATGTTTTTGAAAAAAAAAATGAGCGCAAGTTACAGTATGCGGCCAGGATAGGTGTAGCTGCACTACAGGTCCCAGCAAGCCAAGATGCTGCAGCAAAAATGAGTACTGACAGGACTTTTGGTGTAGTCTATGGAGTCTGTGTGTACGAGGTGCTGTATGTTTTAGGGCACCCGTTGCACAGGACACTGCACAGCCAGGATAGGTGTAGCTGCACTACAGATCCCAGCAAACCAAGGTACAGCAGCAGCAAAAATGAGTACTGAGAGGACTTTGGGCAATTTCTTTGGGGTCTGTGTGGACCACGTGCTGTCCTCTTTCTGCCACCAGTCGCTCTGCAAAGTGCAGCCAAGATGGCGGTAGCTGCACTACAAGTCCCAGCCAGCAGCCAGGAGGAGACTAAAAAAAAAAAAGGTGGTTGTTGGGTTCTTTGTGGATGATTTTCCCAGCCTGCATTTGACGCGAGCATCGCGGGACCTGATTCTTATATTCCCAGGTCATCTGATCTGGCCAGCCAATCAATGCTATCGACATGCAGGGGTTCCCACGTGATGTGGCCCCAAAGCCTCTCCTGCATGTTAACTGGCTGAGAAAAAGCCGCCAAACATGCAGGAAGAGGAAGATGCCATTTCCTCGAGTATCGAGCACCTACGAGTACCCTAATGCTCGAACGAGCACCAAGCTCGGACGAGCATGTTCGCTCATCTCTACTGTAGGCCAAATAAACTTTTTTTTTCCACTAATAAACGCTACAAAGGACTGTAATTTTCCCACTTCAGCACAGAACGACAAATACGTTTTTTTGCACCACTAATAAATGAAAGAAGGTTTCGCAATATCACAATAATTAACTTCGGCGCTGTACGCCAAATAATTTTTTTTTGACACTAATACACGCTACAAGGGTCTGTAATTTTCCCACTTCACTACACAACAGATCTTTCTGCTTTCCAACACTAAAACAGCAAAAAAGGGCTTTACTAAATGTAATTACAGCGCACAAGGGTTAATAACACCCCAATAATCGGAATTACAGCGGTATGATCTATTGCAAACCTGAAATGAGCAGCTGTATCATGGCAATTTTGAACCCCAGTCACTGCACCAAGGTGTAATACGATTTTTCCTATTACCCTGTCTCTAAACACCCCTATCGAACCCTGTTCTGCTTCAATACTTCCCCCCTTATCCTTTCCCTACACTTCTATTGACCAATATATACTTTTGATGAGGTTTTCTATCACTTTCCCTAGCGCCTGCTAACGTCTCTCCCTGTACTAAGTTCACTGGAGAATGACAGAATCCAAGATGGCTGAGGCTATTTATAGGGCTGTGACATCACTGGGCTGGCTGGCTGCTGATTGGCTGCATGCATGGCATTGTGGGTGATCCCTCCTTCCCACAGTTCCTTGCTCCATGTCCTAACATGTGCAGCCACCATTTTAGGGAAAAAATAGCAATTAGCTACCACGAATCGTCAGGTAATTCGGATTTGGTGCGAATCGAATAATTTCTGAAATTCGGATCGAATTCCACTTCGTCAGCTTCGATTCGCTCATCTCTAGCTGGCTGCATGAATGGCATTGTGGGTGATCCCTTGTTCCTGGGCTTCTTACTTCCTCGTTCTAGCATGTGCAGCAGCCATTGTAGAAAAAATGTGATTCGTTACCACGAAGAGCAAGGAAGTGCGACTTTGTGACAAATCAAAATTTTTCTGAAATTCGGATTGAATTCCACATCGTGGTCTAATAAAACATTGGTGGGAATTTTATCATTCACTCCCACTTCCATCACTCTACTCCCAGCTCCCCAATCCAGATATACCTGGGCCATGGGCAAGGCCAGGCTTACTCCTCCAATCCACCTAAGAGTACGGGATTTAGTCTGCAGCAATTCTGATTGGACCAAGGTTATCTGTCCCAGTGTCTCTCAATCCCACAGTTACCCACGGTAACAAACTGCATGTTGTCAATGGGTTTCCTCCCCCTCTCTTCCCCCACATGCAAAACCGAGGATGTTGAAATAGATGGTTTGGGCATAGAGGTTGGTTTCCTTCTCTCGGGGCAGGTAGTGCTAACATGCCCGACTTTGTTGCAACAAAGCAGGAATAAGATGCAGGTCTTGTAGGGGAAATAGGCGCAGAACCCCAATAGGGTCGACTGGCAGGGAAATAAGTGTTTGTAGTCTGCTAACCCCCTTTGAATCTGGTACCTGCAGGCTTCCACAACTTAGGTCCATGGTTGGCAGTAAAAGTATCTGCAGTCTGTGCTGCTTGTGTTGGATCTTTTGGCTCCAAACCCAGGACAAACTGTTGCACTTCTATGGAACAAATATACAAAAACTGGTCTTTCACCATCAGGTCCTACAGGGCCTCAAAGGTAGTGACCGACAATCCTTGGATCCACTGCTGGAAAGTGGTGCTCAGCCCATCTACCACATTGGAGAAGCTGTCTTGAGGTCCATGCTGGAGAGTACAGAATCTTTTGCAATACACCTCTGAGGTGAGGTAATACACCTTCTAAATGACCTTATAATGCCTGTCTTTGTCTTGGGGAAGAGCTGCAAACACCTCCTGGCATTTGCATCTTAAACCTGGTTTTAAGTACCGAGCCCATTGCTTACAAGCTAGATGATGTTGGAATTTACCTTTCTAATTGAACTAGAGACACATTTGCCCATCTGTTGGAGAATCAGTGGTAGAAAATAATCCATACCATTCTGAGAACGGGTGCGGACGTTGCTTCTGAGTCCAGTCAGTTCCAGCACAAGAGTCTCTACTGATGGTGTGGTTTCCCCAGGCTACTGGCGTTGGGCATCATCTTCAACCAGCGCTTGGATCAGTTCCTCTTTGTTTCAGTTAGCTCTATCAAGCCCTCTCATCTCACATAAACTGAGCCCTTAAGTGTAAGGAATAATTTATTAATCCAAACACTAAGCGGGTTATTTAGTGGGTCATTTACTATCCAGAAATATGCCTGTATTAGGTGTATTGCTAGTTTTGATTGCAGCACAAAGGCTGCAACTTTTCCATGCTGACGTCAGGTCTAAATAAGTGGGCGTGGCGGGGACAGGCAAACATGCACATCTCATTCATCATTTTATATGCCTATTTAGGCGTAGAAAATGGTCTAAATGTAAGCCAGCAAGGAAGCTGGCTTACATTTAGACTGGCGCTGGATACGATGAAGTTATGTAGAGGTTGGTGCCTCCTTTTAACTACAGTATAGGGGTTATTAAGACTGCCATTTGAGATGCAGGTCTTAATAAATGACCACTTTAAGGTTCTAATTAGAGATGAGTGAATCATGCAAAATTTTATTTGCCGAACATTTGCCAAACTTTTCCTAAGATTCGTATATTCGACCAATAGATTTGTAGAATTTGCGTACAAAATATACTTAATTATATGGCGTTTAGCAAACATTCGCGCACTAATAACGAACGTTCAGGTAAAAAGGTACGCAACCTCTTTGAACGTGTACGGATAAGCGTACAAATTGCGTATGAAAATGAAGGGCTTTGCTAGAGAGGAATGGTGGAGCAGGAGGAACGCTCTGAATCTGACCCCTGACAACAGATCATCCGGCTGAAACTGAGATGAGCGAGCCATCCATTCCACTACCTCATCCACTTTCTCCTCCACTACACTTTTGCGCCTTGGTGGGTTAGCCTGGTGGAAAAATGGCCAAGTATTGCAAATACTAATAGTAGATGCTCCGGCTACAGGTCCTTTGGCACTTCTGCCCTGTGCCACCTTCTCCTTTTTTTTTTTTTTAGAGCTCGAGGTCTGGCTGGAACTGGACCCCTTTTGCTTATCTATTCCAGACATTTTTCAATTCACTCTGTGGCGATGCAGCTGGTCTTTGTCCCTGTATCTCCCTGTCTTTCCCTGTCTCTCTCTCCCTGCCTGATTAGTTACTAGCCCTGAACTGGCCTTGCACTTGCCCTGCAGTTTCCCTGATATGTGTAATATGGATTCCCAGAGCAATTACACCTCAATTTTCACAAAACAGGTCTCAGAGTCTTCACACACAGTGCTTCTGCTCGTCTCAGCAGTCGCAGCAGAAGTGATGCGTCACTGGTTTACCAAGCCTGAGCCAATCAGAGCAAGCCCTGCCCACTAGGTCAGGTGACCGCTTTCTTCCCGGGCTTTTGCGCACAATAAACAAACTAATAGTAAAAGTTTGCTAATGAATTGAATCCGTACGCAATAGCGTATAATTTATAGGGCAACTACGTAGCGAATGCGTACAAAGCCGAAGCGAATCACCTAATATTCGGATTCGCTTCGCAGCTGAAAATTTCCAAGAATCAATACGAATCAACGAATCGACGAATAGATTCGCTCATCTTTAGTTCTAATAAAAATGATTTTATCCCACCACTTCCCACCAAATCTGTCATAAATCACGACGTGATGTGAGCTTAAAGGGTCAAACTCCCACTTTGCTACTTTGAGCCAAAGGGTTATGATAAATCTTCCCCCTTTAGCTATCTGACATCCACATCTAAGGAATATTAGCTGCCACCACTTTTCATATTAAGCGGATAAGACGCCTTAAACTAGGTTACTCACCATTACCCACTCCAACCCACTACTCACTCTAGCATTCAGAGGGTTACTAAACCTATATACAAATTGCTTCTTATGAGGTCGTGAAATCGTTTAGAACACAAGAAGGCTCTTATTAAAGTGAAGTGTTAATATCTAAAGGACAGTGCGTACAAACAAAATACAGTTATCACAAGGCAAAAATACAAGGACATGCAAATACAAAGTAAAAATAACAGTTTGAAAATAAAAGGGATAAAAGAAATGGAACTTAATATGTTAGGAGATGGTAGAAGTCCGGTTGCCTGGGGGAAGAAGGAAAGTCGGCTGGTTCATCAAATATGTGTTGCTACAGCAACACATATATCTTAAGAAGGTCTGTAGCTGCCCCCAAACGGCCCCCTGCCTGTGATGTCCGGTCTGATGCTTCTGTGTATGCTAATAACTTTTTATGACCAAGTTTTTTTAGGTCCGTGCTTGGCTCAGAATCTGCCTACAAAGATAAATTTTTCTTTGGGCCTCATAGATAAGTCATACCACTTTCATCCAGCACGTCATAATGTTTCGCACATGGGCATATCAAACATACAGAGGTTATAAAAAGCTAACATAATGCTTATGAAGGGGTAATATATTTTCTGAGTTAAGTTGTTCCGCTCTCCTGGTTTTGTTTGTACAGCCCTTGTGTCAGAGGCAGAGGCGTAGCTAGAGGTTCAGCACAGGGGGGGGCGAAACATACTTGAGTGGGCCCCCCACTTGGCTTCCCAAACGCACGTTTCCAACTTCACAGGCACATACTACTAGTTGTGGTTATAATATTGTATTAGAAAGATTACTATATAAACTGCTAGATCATCTATGCTGCTAAGTACAGTACAATAGACTTTCTACATACCCTACTCTAAATACTCTACCACATAATGCAGTGAAATATAGGAGTAATAGGAGTAAAAAACAAGAGGACTCCTATGTTAAAGGAAACCTGTCCACAGTTTTTACATCACTAAACTAACAGTCCCCTGCCCCCATCAGACCTCAGATCATCAGAATGTGCCCCCCATCAGACCTCAGATCAGTGTATTGTGCCCCACCAGACCTCAGATCAGTGTATTGTGCCCCATCAGACCTCAGATCAGCAGAATATGCCCCCATCAGACCTCACATCAGCCTACTGTGCCCCCATCAGACCTCAGATCAGCGTATTGTGCCCCATCAGACCTCACATCAGCCTACTGTGCCCCCATCAGACCTCACATCAGCGTATTGTGCCCCATCAGACCTCAGATCAGCGTATTGTACCCCATCAGACCTCAGATCAGCAGAATGTGCCCCCATTAGTCCTCACATCAGCCTACTGTGCCCCCATCAGACCTCAGATCAGCGTATTGTGCCCCCATCAGACCTCCGATCAACAGAATGTGCCCCCATCAGACCTCAGATCAGCGTATTGTGCCACATCAGACCTCAGATCAGCATATTGTGCCCCCATCAGACCTCAGATCAGCAGAATGTGCCCCCATCAGACCTCAGATCAGCGTATTGTGCCCCCATCAGACCTCAGATCAGCGTACTGTGCCCCCATCAGACCTCAGATCAGCGTACTGTGCCCCCATCAGACCTCAGATCAGCGTACTGTGCCCCCATCAGACCTCAGATCAGCGTATTGTGCCCCATCAGACCTCAGATCAGCGTATTGTGCCCAATCAGACCTCAGATCAGCGTACTGTGCCCCATCAGACCTCAGATCAGCAGAATGTGCCCCCATCAGACCTCACATCAGCCTACTGTGCCCCCATCAGACCTCAGATCAGCGTATTGTGCCCCCCACCAGACCTCAGATCAGCGTATTGTGCCCCCATCAGACCTCAGATCAGCGTATTGTGCCCCCCATCAGACCTCACATCAGCGTATTGTGCCCCCATCAGACCTCAGATCAGCTTAATGTGCTCCCATCAGACCTCAGATCAGCGTATTGTGCCCCCATCAGACCTCATATCAGCAGACTGTGCCCCCATCAGACCTCATATCAGCCTACTGTGCCTCTATCAGACCTCAGATCAGCATATTGTGCCCCCATCAGACCTCATATCAGCAGACTGTGCCCCCATCAGACCTCATATCAGCCTACTGTGCCCCTATCAGACCTCAGATCAGCGTATTGTGCCCCCATCAGACCTCAGATCAGCAGACTGTGCCCCCATCAGACCTCATATCAGCAGACTGTGCCCCCATCAGACCTCATATCAGCCTACTGTGCCCCTATGAGACCTCAGATCAGCATATTGTGCCCCCATCAGACCTCAGATCAGCATATTGTGCCCCCATCAGACCTCATATCAGCAGACTGTGCCCCCATCAGACCTCATATCAGCCTACTGTGCCCCTATCAGACCTCAGATCAGCGTATTGTGCCCCCATCAGACCTCAGATCAGCAGACTGTGCCCCCATCAGACCTCATATCAGCAGACTGTGCCCCCATCAGACCTCATATCAGCCTACTGTGCCCCTATGAGACCTCAGATCAGCATATTGTGCCCCCATCAGACCTCAGATCAGCATATTGTGCCCCCATCAGACCTCATATCAGCAGACTGTGCCCCCATCAGACCTCATATCAGCCTACTGTGCCCCTATCAGACCTCAGATCAGCGTATTGTGCCCCCATCAGACCTCAGATCAGCAGACTGTGCCCCCATCAGACCTCATATCAGCAGACTGTGCCCCCATCAGACCTCATATCAGCCTACTGTGCCCCTATCAGACCTCAGATCAGCCCACCCAGCCACATAGGATTAAAATAAAAAAACTTTACTTACCTGTTCTGCGCTGCGGCTGCCCTCCGGTCCGCGCTCCGCTCTCTTCCCTGGCCCGCGCACACTATGACCTGACGCTGCGTGCAGCGTCAGGTCATAGTGCGCGCCGCCAGGGAAGAGAGCAGAGCGCGGACCGGAGGGCAGCCGCAGCGCAGAACAGGTAAGTAAAGTTTTTTATTTTAATCCTATGTGGCTGGGTGGGCTGATCTGAGGTCTGATGGGGGTCCCTAAATACAAGTGAGCGCTTCCATAATGGAAGCGCTCACTTGTATTCGCCTGATAGAAGGCAAGGTCATCCTTGCTGGGGCCCCCCCTGAGTCACTGGGCCCGGAGCCGTCGCCCCCCCTGCCCCCCGGTAGCTACGCCACTGGTCAGAGGATTTCTTCTGCTTTGATATCTACAAATTATTTTGCTTTTGATACCACCACAGCTATCTGTAGCAATAACCAAAGTTACAGTATAATCAGGCAATCATAAAAACTCACTGGATCAATGACCCTTCTTCAAACTATAACCTATAATATTATTACACTCCAGAAATACATCCAGACCCCTCTTGAATTCTGTCTGGGAAGCAGTCATTAGCATGCGGGAGGCACAGGAAGGTGAGAACAGCGCTGCACTGGCTGTTCTCACCTTCCCTGGTCTTCTCCCTGCTGCGCTGTGTCTTGACACATACAGTGTCAGGACGTAGTGCACATAGGTTCTGTGCGCTGTCAGGTCACAGTACAGCGCGGCAGGGAGATGATCAGGGATGGTAAGTGAACCTGCCACAAGAGGCAGCACCTTCCAGGGCTGGAGAGGTAAGTTTATTTTATTATTTTAAAAGTCTGATCTAGTCTGATTGGGGCTCATCTGAGATGGGGTGGGGCTGATCTGCGGCTGGGGGGCTGAAAGCGGTCTGATTTGAGGGTGGAGGCATATTGGGGGTCTGATCTGAATCTGGGGACATATTGGGGGTCTGATATGAGGCTGGGGGGCATATTGGGGGTCTGATCTGAGGCTGGGGAATATTGGGGGTCTGATCTTCGGCTGGGGATGGTCTGATGATGGTCTGATCTTCGGCTGATGAAGGTGGGGGGCAGATCTGAGACTGAGAAAGGGACAAAGGTAGGGACAGTGGCAGGGAGAGTGAAAGCTGTATATGTGGTCAAAATTGCGCCTATACTATTTGTAATACATAGTGTAGGTGCCATTTTGTGCTGCAAAAATACAGTACTCTAGATTTTTTAAATTGAAGCACAATTTCTTTAACTTACCACTATGTCACTTATATGTTTGACCAAATATAGCCGTCAAATTTTTAAGTTGAGGATTTTGTACGGCCCCCAAACGATGTCACAAATATCCAAATGGTCCTCGGCAGCAAAAAGGTTCCCCAACCCTACTCTAGCCAAAGAGGATGTCCCTTCGTCACAGTCACAGTCCTGGGTATAAATAGATTATGAGAGAACTGACCCATGATATAGTTATACATAATTATAAGATCACCCCTCAGTCTTCTTTCTTCTAAATTAAATAGCCCTAATTCCAGATATTACTTTAGTTGCCTACCTCTGAACCCTCTCCAGCTCTGCCATGTCTGCCTTGTTCACAGGAGCCCAGAATTGTACACAATACTCCATGTCCGATCTGACTAGTGATTTGTAAAGTGGCACGACTAAGTTCCAATTAAGTGCATCTATGCCCCTTTTGATACACCCCATAATCTTATTGGCCTTGGCAGCAGCTGCCTGACACTGGTTTCTACAGTTTAGTTTGCTGTCCACTAAAATTACATGTCAGTGTTACCCAGTGTTTTACCATTTAATATGTATGGGTGACTTGCATAATTTCTTCCCATGTGCATAATCTTACATTTATCAGTGTTAAACCTGCCAGGCCTCCAATCTATCCAGATCAGCAGTATACTGTCCTCTCTCGTCTTAATTATTTTACACAGTTTTGTGTCGTCGGAAAAGATAGATATTCTGCTGTGCAACTCTTCTACAAGCTCACTAATAAATATATTGAAGATAACAGGGCCTTAAACTGACGCCTTTGGTACCCTACTAATGGTGGTGACCCAATCTAAGCATGAACCGTTAATAAACACTCTTTGTTTTCTATAATCAAAGGGTTTCTGTCACCAGTTTTTTCGGTATGAATCAGGCTGAAATTAGAGATGTGCTAATGTCACCTGATTCCAAATATATATCTGTTTTATTTACTGGTGCCCCTATTTTTATATAAAATGAACTTTTATTTTATGCTAATAAGGCTTCTAGGTGCAAGGGGCGATACCCCTGCTCCTAGAGGCTCTGTTGATTGACAGGACCAGGCAGAGAAGAAACACTCCATTCACCATAGCTTGCAAGGACCTTCAATGATGTCATGACCATGTGATCAGTCACATGGTTTAGGAGGAGACAGGCTGTTTGTGTGATCCTAACCATGTGACTGATCACATGGTCATGACATCATTGAAGGTCCTTGCACGCTATGGTGAATGGAGTGTTTCTTCTCTGCCTGGGCCTGTCAATCAACAGAGCCTCTAGGAGCAGGGGTAATGCCCCTTGCACCTAGAGGCCTTATAAGCATAAAATAAAAGTTCATTTTATATAAAAATGGGGGCACCAGTAAATAAAACAGATATATATTTGGAATCAGGTGACATTAGCACATCTCTAATGTCAGCCTGATTCATACCGAAAAAACTGGTGACAGAAACCCTTTAAGCCACATACACATAACACACATTTTCCCCCAGTCCAAGCATTCTGATTTTATGTAACAAACTTTTATGAGGCACAGTATGAAATGCGTTGGAGAAGTCAAGATATATGACATCATTTGACACACCACAGTAAAGTCTAGAACTTACCTCCTCAAAGAAACTGATTAAATTAGTTTGACAGAACCGATCCCTCATGAATCCATGCTGATTCAGTGTTATACACTTCTTTTCATTAAGATACTCCAGGATGGCATCTCTTAGAGCACCTTCATACAGTTTCCCCACAACAGCTGTTAGGTTTACCAGCCTATAGTTTCGCGGCTCTGTTTTTGACACCTTTTTGAATACTGGCATCACATTTGCTAACCTGTGGAACACTCCATGTTAATATAGAATCCTTAAAGGCGTTGGACCATCATAGACAATGGGGGCACATCGCCTGGATATGCCCCCATTGTCTGATAGTCTATGCCGTGAACAGAGCAAGGAGAGCAGTGGCTGGAGGACCCTGGGTTTCCTGGGTTCCGGCCACCGCCAAGCGATCTCCCCATACAAGTGAATAGAAGAGCCAGCGCTCAGCTATTTTCGGCGGCCCCACAGAAATGGATGGAGACGGCTGCGCATGTACAGTGCGGCCTCTACCTCCTAGCTCTGTTCTCGGTGTAGGTGCGGGTCCCACAGATGGGACCCTCACCTATCAGACCCTCACCTATCATAGTGACATGCCCCCATTGTCTATGATGGGCCAGCCTCTTTAAGTATCAGAAATAAGGGTCTGTCTATGACATAACTTATTTCTCTTAGGATACGGGGTGTATGCTATCTGGACCCGATGATTTGTCTGTTTAATTTTTTAGTTTATTTTCTTCAGTCAAAAGAGAGGAGAAAAAGAAATATTTAATAGATTTGCTTTCTCCTCATCTTTCTCTACAACTCCTCCCTCATCACTCTGTAAAGGGCCAACACTTTCATATTTAAACTATTTACCATTTATTTAATTGAAGAACATTTTTATGGCTAGTTTTACTCTCTTTGGCAATGATTCTCTCCGTGACAGCTTGACTGCTTTTATCTGTCTTTTACATATTCTATTTTTTTCTCTATAGTTTTTCAATGCTTCCTTGCTACCATCCTGTTTTAGTGGTTTAAAAGCTTGTTTTATCATTTATTGTTCCCTTTACATTTCTATTTATCCTTATTGTTTTTTTCAAGTTTCCCACCCTTTTATTCCCATAAGCTATGTACCTTAGAGTTTAGGATCCCATTTTGTGGCTGCATTTTTATTTTTAAGGGTATAAGTCTATATCTTGGAAGTTGAAGTCCCCATAATAAATATCTGATTATGATTTGCCACCTCATCTATTACCCTTAGTAGAAGATTTCCTACGTATACTGTGAAGTTCCATGAACTCCTATCAGTATTGTATTATTGTTTTTGCCTCCATGTATCACAGTGACTCTAAATGTTCATGTGCCTCACTTATGTCTTCCCAAATGTTCATGTCCCTTACTTATGTCTTCCCAGAGTGTGAGCTTTAGAAAGGGCTTTATATAAAGGCATACCCCTTACTTCCAGTTTTTTTATCATTTCTAAACAGATTGCAAACCTGTACGTTAACTGCTCAGTAATATCTATTATTTAGCTATGTCTCAGTTATTCCAGCTATATTATAGTACCCCTCAGATATTAATACTTAAAGTTCACCAGTTGTATTAGTCAGGCTTCTGGCATTAGTATACATTCTATTAAGAGGTTTGTGGATATTTTTAACCCTACACTATTCTGGTTCCTCCCTCCGTTCCTCTATTCCACCCCCAGTTACATTACCTCGCCCTAGGCCCCTATCTGCATTGTCTTTCATTTTTATAATGTGACACAACACGGACCTCTAAGTTTGTCATTGGTTCCAATGTGGACCATGACCACTGGGTCTTTGCCAGCCCTCCCAGTATTCTATCAACCTGATCCGCGATATGTTAAACTCGAACACCAAGAAGACAAAACACAGTTCAACAATCCTGGTCTTTTAGACAGATCATTCTATCTGTACCACTAATGATTGAGTCTCACACTACCAGAACCTCACTGGCCTTCCCTGCTCTCCTAGTCTCTGGTCCCCTGCTTACTGGAGCGGACATTCTCAGGGCTGGAAGAGGATGTATCACCTCATGTAAAAATGTCTAACTTTTTTTTTAATGTTATGCATTTCTCTCAGTCATTCATTTATAAACTTGCCTGATGGAGCCTTTATAAAAAGCTTGCAAATGTAATTTTTCTGGTTAGCCAAAAAAGGTATCACTGCTCTAATATTTTTAATGCAAAGGCATTTAACATTGCATGTAAAATGTATTAATGCATGCTGCTACTACAGTCTGTAGCATCACAAAATATTTCTTACCTTCTTGTCATTATCAAGATGAACATAATAAGTTGGGTACCATCCCCTATCCATTCCTTTTTTATCTCTTGTGACTTTGCATTTGATGGTTACACCTTGTGGTGCTGGGCGGAGCACAAATTCTTCCAGATTATCCACTTCAATGACAGGTGAGGGAGAACGTTTTTCTTTCTGCCAAAATAGAGAGAAGATACACATACTGTATACAGTGTAGATTTTAGGACATCGTCAGATATCATAGTCAAATATCAGAACAATGTCAGTTTGAGGCAAAATACTGACTCTGACCCCTTAGTCTGAGATCTAAATCTGAAATCTGACTTTGATATCTGTCTGACATCTGAGTTTGATGTCTGATTTTCTTCATAGGTCAAGGTCAAAGTCAGAATGAGTTTTAGATATATTGTGCATTTATATGCTAAATCACACAACCAAAGACAATCTATAGCTAGCAATGACTGAAAAAAAGCTGGCTTCTAGCTTATAGAGGGTAGCTTTTGTGTTCAAGTCCCAATAGAAACAGTATTTTTAAACCCTAGATAGGAAGCAAATTAAAATGATGTTTGACTTTGATGTCTGACTTTCTTCACAGGTCAGGGTCAAAGTCAGAATGAGTTTTAGATACACTGTGTATTCGGATGCTAAATGACATAGCTGACGTAAATCCACAGCTACAGTGCCTTGCGAAAGTATTCGGCCCCCTGGAACTTTTCAACCTTTTGCCACATTTCAGGCTTCAAACAAAAAGATATAACATTTTAAATTTTTGGTGAAGAATCAACAACAAGTGGGACACAATTGGGAAGTGGAACGAAATTTATTGGATCATTTAAACTTTTTTTGTAATAATAAAACTGAAAAGTGTGGCTGCAAAATTATCCGGCCATTTACTTTCAGTTCAGAAAACTCACTACAGAAGTTCATTGAGGATCTCTGAATGATCCAATGTTGTCCTAAATGACGAAGATAAATAGAATCCACCTGTGTGTAATCAAGTCTCCGTATAAATGCACCTGCTCTGTAAGTCTCAGGGTTCTGTTTGAAGCACAGAGAGCATCATGAAGACCAAGGAACACACCAGGCAGGTCCGTGATACTGTTGTGGAGAAGTTTAAAGCCGGATTTGGATACCAAAAGATTTCCCAAGCTTTAAACATCCCAAGGAGCACTGTGCAAGGGATTATTTTGAAATGGAAGGAGTATCAGACCACTGCAAATCTACCAAGACCCGGACGTCCCTCTAAACTTTTATCTCAAACAAGGAGAAGATTGATCAGAGATGCAGCCAAGAGGCCCATGATCTCTCTGGCTGAACTGCAGAGATCTACAGCTTAGGTGGGAAAGTCTGTCCATAGGACAACAATCAGTCGAACACTTCACAAATCTGGCCTTTATGGAAGAGTGGCAAGAAGAAAGCCATTTCTCAAAGATATCCATAAAAAGTCTCGTTTACAGTTTGCCACAAGCCACCTCGGAGACACACCAAACATGTGGAAGAAGGTGCTCTGGTCAGATGAAACCAAAATCGAACTTTTTGGAAACAATGCAAAAAGATATGTTTGGCGTAAAAGCTACACAGCTCATCACCCTGAACACACCATCCCCACTGTCAAACAAGATGGTGGCAGCATCATGGTTTGGGCCTGCTTTTCATTAGCAGGGACAGGGAAGATGGTTAAAATTAATGGGAAGATGGATGGAGCCAAATACAGGACCATTCTGGATGAAGACCTGTTGGAGTCTGCAAAAGACCTGAGACTAGGACGGAGATTTATCTTCCAACAAGACAATGATCCCAAACATAAAGCAAAATATACAATGGAATGGTTCAAAAATAAACGTATCCAGGTCTTAGAATGGCCAAGTCAAAGTCCAGACCTGAATCTAATTGCGAATATGTGGAAAGAGCTGAAAACTGCTGTTCACAAACGCTCTCCATCCAACCTCAAAGAGCTCAAGCTGTTTTGCAAGGAAGAATGGGCAAGAATTTCAGTCTCTAGATGTGCAAAACTGATAGAGACATACCCCAAGCAACTTGCAGCTGTAATCGCAGCAAAAGGTGGCGCAAACAAATTATTAATGCAAGGGGGCCGAATAATTTTGCACGTCCCACTTTCCAGTTTTATTATTACAAAAAAGTTTAAATAATCCAATAAATTTCGTTCCACTTCACAATTGTGACCCACTTGTTGTTGATTCTTCACCAAAAATGTTAAATGCTATATCTTTTTGTTTGAAGCCTGAAATGTGGCAAAAGGTTGAAAAGTTCCTGGGGGCCGAATACTTTCGCAAGGCACTGTAAGAATGGTCAGTGGTAAGGTTTTAGGTTCAAAACCCAATAAAACTTAAAAAAGAAATAGTATTCTTAAACTCTACTAGGAGACAAATGCAAATGACATTTGGGGCGGAGCCTGGTCACTGAAGTGGATGGCAGCTTGAAGTTTCAGCTCCTCCATGTCTGAGCGGGAAAGACCAGATCAGTCTCTATAACCTACAATAAGAAGGTCAAGTATGGAAGGGATAGCAGTGCTCCAGATGGTGACCAAAATGGTCGCCAGTGTGACTTAGAATTTACAAATGGCGACAAGACTTTAGTCTTGTCGCCATTTGCTCCTAGACCCGCCACCGATACTGCGCAGCCTAGTATCGGAGAACATTGTGCGCGCTGCTCTCAGCGCGCTCCATGTTCCCTCAGCAGCACAGGGGAGAAGGAAGCAGTCTGCCGCTGCCACCACTGAGGAGTGAGAGGGATGGAGGAGTGAGAGGGGCTGTGGCCGCTGCGGCACCAATTAACATAACTATGTTTATTACATAAATTAAGTACAGGAAGCGGGTGCCGGTCCAGAATCACATAGCCGGCACCCAACCTGTATGATAGGGAGCTGCAATACGCCACAGTTAACCCCTCAGCTGCCGCACCTGAGGGGTTAACTACCGCTGATCACAGCTCCCTGTCATACAGGTCGGGTGCCGGTTATATGATTCTGCGCCGGCACCCACCTCCTGTACTTGTATTAAACATAGATATGATCATTGGTGGCGCAGTGCGCCCTCCCCCTCCCAAGTGATAAAAACATTGGTGGCACAGCGCGCCCCCCCCACCGCACTCCGGTATTAGTCATTGGTGGCGCAGTGCGCCCCCACCCCCAACTCCCCCCAGTATAATAATCATTGGTGGCAGTGGCCACAGGGTCCCCTCCCCCCCATTCCCTCTTCATTGGTGGCAGTGGAAGTTCTGACCGGAGCCCCAGCAGTGTAATTGCGGGGCTCTGATCAGTTACCATGGCAACCAGGACGCTATTGGAGTCCTGGCTGCCATGGTAAGCTCCCTGCTGCTGTGTGCACAAAGTACAGGGCAGCAGGGAGAGTGTAACGTCCTACTCATTCTAATAGATCTCTATTAGGGTGAATAGGATAAGAGTCCTAGCCCCTAAGGGGGCTAATACTTAGTAAATAAAAAGTAAAAAAAAAAAACACCAATATATTAAGTTTAAATCACCCCCTTTCCCAATTTTACATATAAAATATATTAACAATTAATAAACATTTTACATATCGCCACGTCCGAAAAGTCCAAACTATTAAAATATAAAAAATATCTCCTATGGGGTGAACACATAACAGAAAAAAAAAAAAAAAAAAAAAACACACAATTCGCCTTGTCCCCCCCAAAAATAGGATAGGACTGTTCTATTATTGGCCAGACGTTTCATAAAATGCGGAATGCACGCAGCTTTTGTGTGTTTTATTTTTTTTTGTGTGGTATCGAATAGTATCGTGTATCGCAATACTTTTTTATGGTATCGAAACCGAATCAAAATTTTTGTATTGTGACAACCCTATGATCATCCTCATAGGCTTCAGGCTTAGAAGGCCTGAAGCCTAAGAAATAGTAAATACCCACGCGGGCGCATCACGGCCGGCGCATGCGTGATTACGTCATCACGCCCTTCTGCGCCGGAACACAGTGAAGCAACGTGTTTCCATTTACCTGCCTGCATCCCTCCATCCCAGGCCACAGACCAGAAATGGTTGTGGCCTGCATCGTGAACCTAGGCTAACGTGGGATACAGGTGAGTTTTTTTTTTCCACTGCCGACTTGGGGGACTAACAGAAAGGATAGCACTGCAGGGGGCATTGGGGACATAATACTGAAGGGGCACTGCAGGGGGCATTACTCAATGGGAGCACTATGAGGGACACTACTGAAGGGGCACTGGGGGACATTTCTACAGTAGGGGCACTGTGGGGGACATTACTACAGGAGGGGTACTGTTGGGGACATTACTACAGGAGGGGCACTGTGGGGGGCATTACTACAGAAGGGTGGATTTGGCTGATGTTACCACTGGAGGGGCACCATGGGGGACATTACTATTGATGGTGGTTTGTGAGGGGATATTACTAATGTCAGGGACATTACTACTGGAGGGGCGCTTTGGGGGACATTACTAATTGAAAGGCACTTTGGGGGACATTAATACTGGGGTTCATTGTGGGGGGGCATAACTGACAGCATTATTGGGGCACTCTAGAGGACTTTTTTATACAGTGGACAGTATAAGGGCCATTACTGGTGGCACTGGGGACTATTAATACTGTGGCTCTATAGGGGGCATTACCAAGGCATTTTTTTTAAATGAGGGCACTATATGGGGCATTACTGAATGCACTGAGGGGATATGTAATCCTGGGGCACTATAGTGGGATTTTTTTGTAAATGGGCATTACTACTAGGGGCACTATAGGGGACATAGGATACTGGGAGCACTATAGTGGCATTTTTACCTGGGGTAAAATAGGGGATATTAATGCTGAAGGCACTGTAGGAGCATTTCTATTACAGGGATATAATAGGGGACAATATTTTTGGGGATACTATACAGGCAATATTACTGGGAGCACAATATAGGGTTTTATTATTACTGGGGCATTTTAGCGGACATTATTATTACTGGGGGAAGGCACTCTAGAGAGCATTAAAATTGTTGGAGGCACAATAGGGACATTATGTCAACTGGGGTCACTATTTTTTCAGCAGCGGCATTAGGGAGCATAGTGGGCACAGGACTGGGAGGGACACAGCAGGATGACAGGGTGGGGAGGTTGTGTGAAAAATATGGGGAGGCTTATAGAAAAATTGAGAAATCGAATATGTTTCTAACAAACTTTGCAGAGACTAGATGCAGCTGAAAGAATTTGTCATGGAGGTCTGGGTCAAACTAAGGAGAGGAGTAAAGAGAAGGTCTAAATGACAGGAGTTGTCACTGGATGTAGGAGGTATGTGGTGCTGTAGTCTTCTATATGTTTCCTAGTGCTGGCAGGAAGTATGCTGTATGTAGAGCAGGCTCACTACTGTGACCTGCGCCTCATCTTCTCCTCCAAGTCTTTTTTTTTTGTGTACATCTTCTTTTTGATGCACAGAAGGCAAATGTTACATTGTATAATTGAGATCCCCATGAGGATTAATGAGGAGCCAAGTGGGGTGGTATTACCACTGGGCCCCTCCATCCTCGGTAAACTAACATATTAGACATTCTGTCTATTGGCAGACAGAAGTATTAAAGAATTTAGTGAGAGTGGCAACCAATAACAGATAGAAGTAACTTTACCTATGAATTTAGAGCAAGCAGAGAAGTCAAACATCAGCACTGCTAAAGACATTGTGTGATATACAAATGGTATCAGACTATTATGGTCCCGGAACGCACGGAGGAGGTCAATGTGATCCCCAACTGTTGGCCTTCCTATTTAAGTACTGGTTAATTAAGGCTGAAGGTCACCATGCGCTACAAAATTGAGCCATGGTGTCCATGTTCTTATGAACCTTGCATGGGACAGGGGGGAGGTGGCGCTCAATTCTTCGAGTCTCGCCACTAGACCCACTTTATGGATCCACTGAACTATCGGTGACGCAACCAATTTCTTCCAATATAAGGGAATCATGGCTTTAGAAGTTAAAACTAGTTGTTTCCATAAGGGAACATTAAAGTTAGTTTGGGTAGAGGGTATAATGTTCAAAAACAGTGCCTTAGTTGTTAAAGCCGGAGACCCCGGGCACACCTTGCGAATGATCACCTCTACAGACTTCTAATAGGCTGTAATGAGGCGTCAATCCCACCATAGGTGCAGATAAGACCCTATTTCCGACATACATCTCCAGCAAACCGGTAAGGACGTAGGGAAGATGGCATGCAACGCAACAGGTGTTTTATACCATCTGCTCACCAGCTTGTAGGAAGTCTCTTGGAGAGTGATACATCTAGAAGCGCCACAGCATTTCATGCACACATCCTTAATTTATTTTGGGGTCAATGTAATACCCAGTTCTTTCTCCCAGGCCTCTATATACGGTAATTTTAAGTTCCATGGTGGGCTCACGAGTGCCGAATACAATTTAGAAATCAGTTTGGGTATGACGGACTGCTGGGCTGCTAGTTTTTCCAGCCAAGAAAGATCCTTACATAAATTCCCTTTATTGGGGAGAGCTGAGAAGCTTGTGAGCAGATAGGAATAAGTAAGAATATCCAAGATGGTACAGGACATCTTTTCCTGCAAGAGGGAAAGTTCAGTTTTCTGGGTGGAAAACCACATTTTGTTATACAGGGTAGAAAGACCTAGTAAGTCCCCTAGTTTCATAATGGGAGACGGATGAGACCAGATGTCAGGGGCCTGCAGCAATCTCTTCCAGAACATAAGTGGGGCCTTCATCAGGTTGGAAATATTAGTAGGAACTTGCTCACCAAGGCGTGACCAGATCAGTGCCTGAGTCAATGAGAATTCCGCTACCTCTTCCTCGATTGGCACATAAGTTTTAGTGGAAGGTTACTTGCCAGTCCAGTGTCCTATAGAGATGTATGGCTCCATATAATTTCTCAAGGTCTGGAAGACCAGCTCCACCCTTATCTTTTGGGTTGGCTAACGTACTATATGCTATTCGACAGAGGCCTTTGTTCCATACATATTTAAGGAACAGGCTACAAATTTTTTGTAAAAAAGAACGAGGCAGGAATATTGGAAGGACCTGGAGCATGTACAAGAGTTTAGGGACGATTAGCATTTTCAATAAATTTACTCTTCCCAACCACGATACGTACAGTACAGATGTGTCCACACTTAACTTATCACTTATCTTAACATGTCAAGAGATGTGTGTCACAAAATGATGTTATATCTAAATTGGATAAATTGCAATACAACTTTCAGATACCAGGTGGAGCATGGTGTTACTAGCTATACAAGTTTCAGACACCAGGTGGCACATGGTGTTACTAGTTATACAACTAGTTTTTTTAGTATGCAATGATTATCATATATTTTGACCTGTACCATTGTTCACCATAATTCTATATGCCGTATACTATGATTTAGATACAGATGGTCTCAGTATACAGTGCTAGTCTAGTATTATATTTGTTATATGCAAAATTACACACACCAACCACAGTATTATACAGATTATTATATACTTTTAACAGTCCAATTACATGCTACAAATGTACATAATACAATTCAGGGTGTCAGTATATACCGCAATTTTAGCATGACATTTAAAATACCTATTGATTATCTGCTCGGCTGTGCATCTAATCCTATCATGTGTGATACTTTCTGCTAAGCTGCGTATCTAATCCCTTCATGTGTGATACTGTCTGCTAAACTGTGTATCTAATCCCATCCTGTGTGATACTGTCTGCTGATCTATGTATCTAATTCTATCATGTGTGATACTGTTTGCAGAGTTGTGTATCTAATCCTATCATGTGTGATACTATCTGCTGAGTTGTGTATCTAATCCTATCATGTGTGATACTGCCTGCTAAGCTATTGTGTGTAAGCTACCTTGTGTGATAGTTTTCTGCTGAGCTGTGTATCTAATTCTATTAGGTGTGATACTCTCTATGAAGTTATTGTGTTTATCTTTATAGAGTGTGATACTGTCTGCTGAGCCATGTATCTAATCCTACCTTGTGTGATACTGTCTGCTGAGCTGTGTATCTAATTCTGTTCTATGTGATACTGTCTGCTGAGATATGTATCTAATCCTATTAGGTGTGATACTGTCAATGAAGCTATTGTATGTATCTGTATAGAGTGTGATACTGTCTGCTGAGCTGTGTATCTAATCCTACCTTGTGTGATAGTTTTCTGCTGAGCTGTGTATCTAATACTATTAGGTGTGATACTGTCTATAAAGCTATTGTATGTATCTGTATAGAGTGTGATACAGATAGAGATAAGGAGCTCTCCTTTGTGTACATACTGTACACTGAGCCACTGCTGAGATGAAAGAGGTGGGGGAGGTGCTGCTGTATTTTAGTCCCTGCATTTCCGTGTCTTGTGGATGAGGCCTGATTACAAGTTAACTAAGTTATAGAAGCCCATTCATGTTGCTATTGGAAAATATAACACAATACATTCTTATTGTCTTCAGTCCCTGAGGCGGAGCTTATTTTTAGAAAAAAAACTTTTCACAGAGCACTACATGCCACTGGTTTTGTCCCCCTTACATTTTTTTTAAATTATTTTGGCGGTTCGGACCTTGACCCAGTGGCAGACCCAGGTCTGTGGATCTTTAGAAAAAATGCTATAGTACTTCTGATTCAGGGTTTAATTTTAACAAACTTTAATTATGGGTTTAATTCAGAAAATAACAATTGCACCATTTTTATTTACAACATATCCCAATCCTAATGAATTACCATCGTGCAGCTGTAGTCCAGAACCACATCATGGATCTAGGGCTGCCCTTTACTCTTCCATGGCTAACATGAAAAGCTTTAGTGATACAGAATGTTACATGCCAGTGGCATTGCCTTTCTTTTCTATCACTAATGGAAGGACTTTATAAAGATGATCAATGTAATTTGATATCCTTTAATGGCTAACTAAAATACATGATGTTATAAGGCAAGCTTTTGAGACTCTGAGGTCCCTTCTTCAAGGCCAGGAATGAAAAAATATTTGAAGAAACATGGATATAAGCAGGAAAGAAGAGAGAGGTGAAGTAATAAATGTGAGGAGCTGCAAAACCTGTCCACACATACGGACCACAGACAGGATACGTATCCCCAACACACAGGAATACTATAAGATTCCTGGAACATTCATACTGTATGTTCTACATCCAATGTGGTGTATCTCATTATGTGCACAAAATGCCCGACTCAGGGTCTTTATGTGGGGGAAACAGGGCAGACACTCAGAGCGAGGATAAGGTCTCACTGTCACACTATAAGGGCTCATGCACACGACCGATGCCGGCCCATGGCGGTCTGCAATATGGCGGTCTGCAATACACGGGCACCGGCCGTGTGCAGCCTGCATCAAGAATTGCGGACCCATTTACTTCAATGGGTCCGCAATCACGGAGATGCGGAGCGGAGGAACGGATCAGAACACCACGGAAGCACCACAAATTATGATCCACAGCACGGGCACTGACTGCACACGTTCGTGTGTATGAGCCCTAAAGGAAGAAAAGACAACTTTCCCTGTTGCCAAACACTTTTGTGATCCTGGCCATAAGATTACAGACCTCCAAATATTCATATTAAAGGGTAATTTCAAATCCCAAAGGGATAGAAGAGTGTGGGAATACAAACTGATGACTCTCTTTGACACACTCAACACAGGACTGAATTTGTCTCAAGGTTTTATGGCCTACTACAACATCTGAGGAGAAAGAGGGGTCGTCTCCACTCTAAACTCAGAGACTTAGGCTAGTTTCACACTAGCATTATTGCTGGATCCGGCAGAGTTCAGCAATAACGCTTCCGTTACTGATAATACAACCGTCTGCATCCGTTATGAACAGACCCAGTTGTATTATCTTTAATATTGCTGAGACGGATCCGTCATTAACTCCATTGAAAGTCAATGCAGGATGGATCCAGTTTCTATTGTGTCAGACAGAATGGATCCGTCCCCATTGACTTGCATTGTGGGTCATGACGTCTTGTTCCGGATCTCCAGGACGGAAAGCAAACCGCAGCATGTTGCGGTTTGCTCTCCGGCCTGGGGACGCAACTGAACTGAACGGAATGCATTTTGGAGCATTCTGTTCTCTTCAGTTCAGTTTTGTCCCCATTGACGAAACTCAATACCGGAAATCAATAATGCTTGTGTGAAAGTAGCCTAACCAACTCTCACACAGCTTATCTGTGAACTAATTAAGGACTATTTATCCAATACCATTCCTCTTATTGTTGGTGTTTTGCAATTTATTACTCCACCTCTCTGTTCTTTTCTGCTTATATCCATGTTTCTTCAGAGATTTTTTCATTCCTAGCCTTGAAGAAGGGACCTCAGAAAGCTTGCCACTTTATAACATCATGTATTTTAGGGCTCGTTCACATGGCCATTGTGTGGCTGTGCCCGTGCTGCGGACTGCAATTTGCGGTCCGCAGTGCACAGGCACCTACTGTGGTGTTTCCGCATGCGGATCACGGACCCATTCACTTCAATGGGATCCACGATCCGCATCCGACTGTCTGCACCACAAAAACATAGAACGAGTTCTATGTTTTTGCGGTGCGGAGGCACGGACAGAAACACCACAGAAGCACTCATTAGTGCTTCCGTGGGGTTCCGATTCGTTCCTCAGTTCTGTACCGCACCGCATCTCTGTGATTGCGGACCCATTCAAAAGAATGGGTCCATGATGCGGGGTTCACATGGCCGGTGCCCATGTATTGCGGACCCGCCATTTGCCGCAATATGGCCACAGCCACACAACGGCCGTGTGAACAAACCCTTAGTTAGCCATTAAAGGGTATCAAATTACAATATTTTATATTGTTTCTCCTTTGGAGAGCATCAAGATTTCTCACTACTGGCTAACACGGTACCAAACTGTTTTCTTTTGACATAATGCCTCCTGAAGTGTCTGTAGATATATTTAATAGTTCCAGTGTATAATGCTCCTGCGTTTCAACCTAGTGCCAGTATACAATCCTCTTTCGACCTCCCTCCTCATATTGCATGCATTGCCAATAAATATATATTGCCCACCCTGTATTGCCAATGGAGAAGTCCCCCTTGCAAAACAGACAAGAATAGGACAAGTTCTATATTTTTGGTGGGGCCATGGAGCAGACATTCAGATGTAGGCGGCACATGGTGTTGTCCACATCTTTTTTTGCCCCCATTGAAATGAATGTGTCCTCAAAAAATGTTGGGTCCTCAAAAAGTTTTTTGGATGAGGATTTGAAGCAGACCTGCAACAGAAATGGATTGGAAAGGAATTAGAAATATAAAGGAAGGATTTATACTTCTGACTTTGGCTGAAAATCGTCTGTGTTTAGCCCTGGTATGTTAGCATTTAGCACTCATCTAAGTGTCCAGGCCTCATATTTACTGCTTATGTCAAGGTTCCAGTCTCCATTCCCTGTGTCTTTATTACCTGACTATTCACCCTTGTATCCAGCTGTTCTTTTATTCATCCCTGATTAAGGGAAAAACAGTCTCTCCTCTATTGTTCACACCTAGACGTGTAAATGTAAGGTTTTAGTTCTTCTAAGACATCTTCATCCAAAATGCAAAATCTAATTATACCAGAATTGTAACTAATGAAATAATCACGGCAAACACGGTTTCTGCTTCCCACAACTATCACCCCTATTTTCCTGCACTGCCTAAAACCTGCACCCAGCAAGGAACTTCTTATCTCTCCCTCCATCTGACCTCCTGCTCAGATCTATTCCCAACACTTGGGATTAGATACACAGCTCAACAGGTTGTATCACACATTGTAGGATTAGATACACAGCTCAGCGGACAGTATCAAACAGGATAGGATTAGATACCCAGCTCAGCAGTCAGTATCACACAGGATAGGATTAGATACACAGCTCAGCAGACATTATCACACAGGATAGGATTAGATACACAGCTCAGCAGACAGTAGCATGCATAATAGGATTAGATATGCAGTTTAGCAGACAGTATCACACATCATAGGATTAGATACACAGCCCAGCAGGCAGTATCACACACAATAGGCTTAGATACACAACTCTGCAGACAGTATCATACATGATAGGATTAGATACACAGCCCAGCAGGCAGTATCACACATGATATGATTAGGTGCACAAAGCTGCAGACAGTATCACACATTACAGGATTAGATACACAACTCAGCAGACAGTATCACAAAAGATAGGATTAGATACACATCTCAGCAAAGTTTCACACATGATAGGATTAGATACACAGCTCGGCAGACAGTATCTCACACAGGATAGGATTAGATACACATCTTAGCAGACAGTATCACACAGAATAGGATTAGATACACAGCTCTGCAGACAGTATCATACATGATAGGATTAGATACACAGCCCAGCAGGCAGTATCACGCATGATATGATTAGATACACAGCTCAGCAGGCAGTATCACACATGATAGGATTAGGTGCACAACGCTGCAGACAGTAAAACACAGGACAGGATTTGATACACAAATCAGCAGACAGTATCACAAAAGATAGGATTAGATACACAGATTGGCAGACAGTATTACATATGATAGGATTAGATATACAGCTCTTCAGGCAGTATCACACATAATAGGATTAGATACACTGCTGAGCAGACAGTATCATGCATGAAAGGATTAGATACACTGCTGAGCAGACAGTATCACATATGATAGGATTAGATACACTGCTGAGCAGACAGTATCACACATGATAGGATTAGATACACAGCTCAGAAGACTGTATCACACATAAAAGGATTAGATACACAGCTTAGCAGACTAACACATTTCATAGGATTAGATACACAACTTTTCAGACAGTATCACACACGACAGGATTAGACACACAGGTCAGCAGACAGTACGACACATGATGGGATTAGATACACAGTTTGGCAGACAGTATCTCACACAGGATAGGATTAGATACACAGCTCAGCAGGCATTATCACACATGATATGATTTGGTATACAAATCCTCAGGCAGTATCACACATGATAGGATTAGACACACAGCTTGGCAGACAGTTTCACACATGATAGGATTAGATACACAGCTCGGCAGACAGTATCTCACACAGGATAGAATTAGATACACAGCTTGCCAGACAGTATCTCACACAGGATAGGATTAGATACACGACTCTGAAAACAGTATCACACATATGATGAGATACAAAACTATGCAGTATCACACAAAATAGGCTTAGATGCACGACACTGTATACAGTATCACACATGATAGGATTAGATACACTGCTGAGCTGACAGTATCACACACAATAGGCTTATATACACGACTCTGCAGACAGTATCACACAGAATAGGATTATATATACAGCTCAGCAGACAGTATCAAACTAGGTAGGATTAGATACATGGCTCAACAGACAGTATCACACTATATACAGATAAACAATAGCTTTATAGACAGCATCACACCTAATAGATTTAGATACACAGCTCAGCAGAAAACTATCACACAAGGTAGGATTAGATACATAGCTCAGCAGACAGTATCACACTCTATACAGATACATACAATAGCTTCATTGACAGTATCACGCCTAATAGAATTTGATACATAGATTAGCAGACAGTATCACACAGAACAGAATTAGATACACAGCTCAGCAGACAGTATTACATATGATAGGATAAGATACACAGCCCAGCAGGCAGTATCTCACACAGGATAGAATTAGATACACGACTCTGAAGCCGGTATTACATATGATATGATGAGATACACAACTCTTCACGCAGTATCACACAAAACAGGCTTAGATGCATGACACAGTATCACACATGGCAGGATTAGATACACTGCTGAGCAGACAGATTCACACACAATAGGCTTAGATACACGACTGCAGACAGTATTACATATGATAGGATTAGATACACAGCTCGGCAGACAGTATCTCACACAGGATAGGATTAGATACACAACTCTTCAGGCAGTATCACACACAATAGGCTTAGATGCACGACACTGTAGACAGTATCACACATGACAGGATTAGATACATTGCTGAGCAGACTGTTTCACACACAATAGGCTTAGATACACAACTTTGCAGACAGTAATACATATGATAGGATTAGATACACAGCCCAGCAGGCAGTATCACACATGATGTTTGGATTCTGGATTTAGTCTTCCTTTTTTCTCTCATGTGTTTGACTTTAGCACATTAAATATTCTCAATAGATCTCACCACATTTAGCTGGGTCTGCCGATAGATTTCTCACATCTGAGGCCAGCTGCTCTAAACAAAAGAAAAAAGCAGCTGAGCAATCACCTAAATGTGGAGCACTCACTGCCCAGTGGTTGTGACGTGTATTGCAGTTTTTTAGAGTTTAGATACAATCTTGCGATATCATGTTGTTTTGCTATCAGGACAAAACTGACACCACTCTGAGTTAGGAGATAAGTTAAGAGTGGACGCATCTGTATCTTCCATGATTTCATGGTTTCATCAATCGAGCGCAGTAGGGGTGTATAATTCAGAGAGAACCAATTATCAGGGGAAGGAGACAATTGTATCCCCAAGTAAGGTATAGACGTTGAGGACCAGGTGAATGGAGAATTTGCTTTAGCTTGCTCTACAACTAGATAGGCATGTGATATTTAAGGCTTGAGATTTGGAAGGGTTTATTTTAAAATTGGAGAGGTTTGGAAGGTTTCAAATAAATCTAAAAGTATTGGGAAAGCAGTATGCGGGTTGGATGTTAAAACGTGTAAATCATCTGTAAAAAGCTGCAGTCAGATGTGTTTTCCCTCCCACTTTAATACCCTTGATGTCTGGGTGCTGCCTTATATGCTGGATAAGGGTTTCCATGGTCAGGACAAAGCGGGAATAGAGGGCAACCCTGCCTTGTTCCATTGTATATACGGAATGGGGAGGAGAGAGTGCTGTTAACCCTTATCGAAGCAGAGGGTCTTGTGTACAGTGCTAAAATGGCTCTAATGAAGTCTTCAGTAATCCCAAATTTGCTTAGGGCCTATTCCATGTATACCTAATCAATCCTGTCAAAAGCCTTTTCTGCATCAGTAGACAGCAAGGCCAAGGGGATTTTCTTAGTTTTAGCATAGTGAATGAGGTGAAGAACCCTAAGGGTATTGTCTTTCCCTTCCCTACCTTTGATAAACCCCACTTGTTTGACATTAATCAGTGAAGGAAGAAGGGGTTGTGGGCGATTCGCAAGAATTTTAGCGTAAAGTTTAACATCTGCATTTAATAGTGCAATAGGTCGGTAACTGCTACATAGCCTCCCATCTTTTCCTTCTTTGGAGAGCACCATGATATGTGCCATCAGTGTCTGTGTGGGGAAGTCTTTATCCTTCGCGGCAGCTGAGAAAGCTAATAGCAGCTGGGGGAGTAGTAAGTCTGGAAAAGCTTTATAATAACTCACGAGTAGACCGTCTGGACCAGGTCTTTTCCCATTAGGGGATTCTTTTAGGGCTTTCTGTAATTCCTGAAGGGTGAACGGCGATTGCAAAGATGTCAATTGAGTAGAAGTGAGTTTTGGAAAATTCAATGCACCCAAAAATGTTTCAATATTTTCTCGTCTGGCCATAGAGCCTGTGCTTTCCCCTGACCTAAGATTGTAGAGAGAAGCATAAAACTTTTCAAATTGAGTAGCTCTTTCTTTGGTAGTTAAGTGAGCCTTCCCTGATTGATCTCTGATTTCCTGAATATACAGCTGATCCCTCCTCTTTTTAGCCATAAGAGCCATCAAACGTGAGCCCCTGTTTCCATGAATATAAATCCTATGTTTTGCGTACAAGTAGGCCTTAGTGCCCTTTAGGTTAAGGAGCTGGTTCAGTTTCTCACGTAATTAGGTAAATTCTGCCAGTGTCTGTACCGCTAAGGATTGTTTATGAATGCCTTCTAATTTATTGATTCTATCTACAAGTTCATCTAATTCCCGCCTCCTCTGTTTTTTCACATAAGAACCTAGGGAGATTAGTTCCCCTCTGATAACTGACTTATGCGCTTCCCAAACTACTGTAGGGGACAATAGTGTGGAGACATTCTCTTTAAAGTACTGTGCTATTGCACGCTCTACTTTCTGCCTATGATCACCATTACGAAGAATATTGTCATTAAGGCGCCATGAGAAGGTTCTGTGTGGAAGCGTCTCTATTATGACAGCCATAGTGACCGGTACATGGTCTGAAATTCCTATAATACCAAGAAAGGATAGGTATTGGGTAGATAGAAATAAATAGTCTATCCGTTGATAAGTTTTGTGGGCCTCAGAATAAAAGGTATATTCCTTGTCCTTGGGGTGAGTTTGTCTCCAAGTATCTCTGATCATAAGGTTAGAAACAGAGTGTTTCAGGGCTCACAACTTCTTTTGAGAGAAGTGAGATTTGTAGGAGGAGGAGTCCAACAGAGGCTCAAGGACCACGTTGATGTCACCCCCCAATATACACAACCCATCTCTAAATGTGTTTAGCTTCCCTAAGGTTTCCATTAACCAGGGAATTTGGTTGGAATTAGGTGCATATAAACCCACTATGGTGATCTTTGTGTTGGCTATAGTACCCTTTAGGAAAAGAAACCTTCCTTCCGAGTCTATCAAACTAGAGGTAAGGCAGAAGGGGAGGGATTTTCTAATAGCTATGGTTACACCCCTAGATTTGGAGAGACTGTAGTAGGAGTGATACCATTGGGAAAAGTATGAGAGAGGCAGATTAGGTACTTTACCCGTCTTAAAATGGGTCTCTTGTAAGATAGCGATGTCACAGTGAAGGGATCTTAGATGTTGAAAAACGTGAGACCTTTTCTGGGGGGATAATCATCCCCTGCGAGTTCCTGGTAGTCACCCTTATATCGGCCATTATGTGAGAAATATAGAGGAACAGTTAATACAAGAACTAGTAACTATAACTTATGTAAATGCAGTAAAGTAATCAACAGATGGGCAAATCTGCCTTGTTTACTGATCGAAAAAGGAGAAGGAGAGTAATAACGGTTGTGGTGGGGTCTTAACAGACCTCAACATAATGCTAAAGCTACAGCAAGGCAAGGAAAGTTGAAAAAAATTGTCTAGATTCGTGTACTCTACAGTAGGTACAAGGTAATATAAAGTTATAGCATGCACCATATCATGCCAATTGAAAATACAATAAGATACTGATGAAATAGGTTAGATAGATCTAAAGAGGTTGACACGTGTTTTCTAGCAGTACGATTCCTCTGTGTCTTCCATGGAGAGGCAGAGGGCAACTTTGGTAGTTCAGTAATATCCGAAATCTGGTGCCATGAAGGTATTTCTGAAGGATCCAAGTCTATGTACTCACAGAGAGGTAGGACATCATCAGGGCACCTAATATATCTCATGATTCCCTGGATTGTGCATGCCAAGCCACAGGGGAACAGCCAGCGGTAGGGATATCCCTTTGCCCGGAGAGCGTCTGTAACTGGTTTCATCTGTCTCCTCTTGTTGAGAGTGACTGGTGAAAGGTCTTGAAAAAGTGAGGGTCTTGTTTCTGTTGCGATACACTGCAGTTCGGAGCATAGAAATGTTGTAGGCCTCTGTTAAAGGAGATCTGCCATCGCGGCTTCGGCTGCCGTGCCTTGAAGCAAGTGCCGCTCCGTCAAGAAGTCGTCCACAAGTTGTCTTGGCCGACCCAGGAGGGAGCAGAGGACTAGTCGGGGTCCACAGGGGCAAAGATGGAATTCTGTGGAGGGATGAAGAAGGTCCGGTTACCGCGGAGCTCTCCTGCCATGAGACCGTTCCTCTCAAGCACTAGGCCACGCCCTCTCCAAGTCTTTTTTTTAATTATAATTATATGTATTTAAATTTGGCAACTAAAAATTTAATTTGGCTCCTAAATTTTTCAGTTCAGGAGCTGATGGCTCCTAGGTATTTTTTTTAGTCTGGAGCACTGGATAGGGGACCTGACCACCCGGACACACAGAGATCGCATAAAGGCCAACAAGATATGCAGCATTTTCTCAAAAGGAGAGCCGCACACTCATCAGGCCTAGGCGCCAAGATGGTGTCGGCAGCAGCAGCACGTGCTGCAGCAGTGGAGGAATCAGAGGCAGACATTTTACATGGTGATGAGGAGGTCCGGAACAGTGCCCTGGTGTCTAAATCGTTCCTGACAAAAGTACTGGGACAGGCATTGGAGCAAGCAATCAAGCTGGTCCTGACAGCGCTTTCCACATTAAGACGGAACTCAACGGCCTCTAAGATAGTGGCACACTCCGCCGCAATGGTGACCACATTGCGATACACACCGCAGAGTTAAACTGGGGGCTATGATACTGCTGGAAGACCAGGAGAACCGCAGTAGGAGGAGCAATATGCGGATAAAAGGCCTCCCGGAGTCCTGGGCATCTGAGGCCCTCTGTAAGGTAGCTATGGACATTTTTGCTGAGCTGGTTGCCCAGGAAGCAGCCTCCACGATCACAGAGATTTGTGTGGCATTCTGTCATTTGTGGACACGGCTTGTATACTATCTGCAGCCAGAGAAAAGGCCAAATTATTTACGAAAGGTGTGGACTTGGCTATATATCAGGACATAGCACCATCCACCCTAACAAAGAGCCGCATGATGAAGCGGCTGCTGGAGGCCTTGAGAGCCCAGAAGATCCCATATTCTTGGCTATATCTCTTCGTTATCTCCATTCTTACAGGTGGAAAACGATTTGCTATCCATACACTAGAGGAGTTGGAGAAAGTGCGGCCTTCACTGGGAATACAGCCGATCAACATACCTTCATGGATGCCGGTGGTCCTGTCTTCTGAACAGGGTCTTCATGGCCGATCAGGAACCCCCATCGGTAGAGGTATTCTCTGAATCAGTTAGGCAATCCTCTGCCTTCTTTCGGACCACTGCTCATTTCAACACAGTATGCAGGAAGGCGTTTTAGAAACACTCATTTCAGAGACCACTCACAACTTTTGAAAAGCTTATAACTACATCAATAATTAACTTACAAAGAAAATTTCTTTGTAAGTTTGTACTGGAGGTGTGGCTACTCCATTTAGTCATGCACTCCTGACTAGCCCCGTCTGCCCCATAGGCTGATTTTAATTAGTGTAACTATAAAGCCGAGTGGACTCGGAATGCATGTTGGTACCTGCATCCCTGTATTAGTGGAGGCCTTTGAAGCACCAGAATTGGCAAAAGGCAGCGGGGACCCAGCATGCATGTGGAACCAACACCCCCTGATTATACGGAAGCCAAGGTTGGCACATAACAGGTAGGAAATAGTGTTAGGTTCCCGTCCTACAGAGATCACCTTGACGATCTGGTGGACGGGCAAAGATAATTTTGTACAAAATACATTTGCCAAGAATCTCTAATTTACTGAACAAGCATAGCATTAGCTCTGGAAAACCTCATATCTCTATGGCATTTTGTGCTTTATCTGGTTGGCAGTGTGCTGTTGCATTGTATGTATTTTACATCAATAATTAAGCAGAAGAAGATCTTTCCATTGTACTTATTACTGGGAGGCCAAGGGAGGGATTTCAAGCCACCATACCTGGTGGAGTGGAAAAAGGAACTTAATGTGGCACTGACGGAACAGGAGACAAAAAGAATATTGGCGTCATCTCATTGATTTTCGCCATGTGTGCGTCTCCAAGGGAATCATTTTAAACTTTTGACACAAATGAACAGGACTCCTGAGTTTCAATACAAGAGAGTCTACTTCTCAGCAGTGATGGAGATGTGGAGGAGGAGTGGGATCCTTATCTCACATTTGCTGGTCTTGCCCCCTGATCGTACCAAACTGGGAGAGGGTCAGTGTAGTTATTAGAAAACTCACTACACCAGACTTTCAGCTCAATCTACACATAATTGTCTTTGCTCGACCGACCAAGCTATATAACCCTGCAAAGAGGAATCTTGTGACTCATCTCATTGCAGCAGCCAAAGCTCTTATCCCCATGCACTAGTTGGCTGCACAACCTCCTTCCATTCAAGAGTGCAGGTCTAAGGTCACTCAAATATGTCAATTTGAGGAGATGTCCAACTGGATAAACAGAAGTCACAACAGGTTTACCCGGTGTGGCAACCTTGAAGTATTATGGTGAACTCCCCTTAATACCTCTGGACTTGTGTTGGCAACCAAGAGGGAGGCTGCCCTATAGAGTATGGGGCCCTCCCCCACTACGGACCTATAGTCTATCAGTAGGATTTTCTGAACAACGGATTTGCAATGCAGGCATGTGCCATGGACTGAAGTGCTGAGTGCCTGGAAACACTATTAAAACATTGTGCAGGCTTCTACCACCCTGTCCTCTCCAATTTCCTACCCCTCTTACCTAACCTACCAGATTCCTCCCCCCTTCCTTTTCTTATTTTTCTTTAGCTCAGTTTTTTGTTTTGTTTTTGTTTTTACTTTTCTTTTGCCACTACTTCTGTTCTGTAGATCTCCGATTTAGTTGCGTTTCTCTTGAAGTTTGAGATAAGGCCATAATTATGTAGTATTGATTGTAGGGCGGGTAATGCTGATGTGGGGTTTGTTAATATCACCAAAATATCGTCTGCATATACAGCGACACTGTGTGTGAAGCTTCCATCGTCAAAACCTTTAATATCTGGGTGCTCTCTGATCGCTTGTAGTAGGGGTTCTAGGGACAAAACAAACAGGATAGGAGAAATGGGGCAGCCCTGTCTCTTTCCATTACATTCTTGAAAGGAGCGGATAGCGACTGATTAATGCGTAGTCTGGCAGTGGGAGAGGTATAAATCACAAAGATGACATCTATAACAGCTTGTGGGAAACCAAAATGACCCAGTACCTGCCTCATGTAAATCCAGTCCACCCTGTCGAAGGCCTTCTCCGCGTCAGTCCCCAGTAGCACCAGCAGGAGTTTTTTACATGCGGCAATCTGTAGTAGGGATAAAACTCGCATTATGTTATCTTTCCCTTCTCTACCAACCACAAATCCCACCTGTTCTGGAGAGATTAAGGAGGGAATAAGGGGCCTTAATCTATTTGCTAGTAGACTGGCGTAAAGCTTCAGGTCTGTGTTTAGCAGTGATATAGGTCTGTAACTACCACAATGTGAAGGGTCCTTCCCCTCCTTGTGAATAAGTGTAATGTAGGCTTCCAATGCCTGCCGGGGTATGGGGGCCCCAGACAGATATGCCGGGGTATGGGGGCCCAAGACAGATATGGGGCCTTGCTTTTTGGGCATCTCCGCAGGGTGTACTGGACCTCCTCAGGAGAGAAAGGCTTAAGTAATTCTGAGTAAGATGTAGGCGCGAGTGAGGGTAGATGATTTGTGATAGAAAGTTTGCGGTGGAAGAGGGTTTATCCTGTGAGTCTCTTTTCTGTTCTGTGGTATAGAGAGGTGTAGAATTTAATAAATTATTGTTCAATCGTAGCTGGATCAGACGTAAGACGTCCTGTGTTAGTAGGATTTCCGAAATAATGCGGGGTTTGCATCTTTTAATGAGGGACATCATTAATTTTGAAGCCTTATCTCTGTGAGCGTAAAATGAGTGTTTGACCGACATGTAGATCTTTGCAGAGTTTTTGTTTAGTAGGTCTCTTAGTTGTAGGCGTGCGGTTGTGAGTTGGTGGAGGTGGGAGATTGCCAATGATCGTTTATGTGTTTTTTCTAAATTACCGAGCTCTAGTTTTATGTTTTGTATTTGTAGGTCTCTCTGGTGTGATAGGAATTGTGTGGGGCGGAGTATAATGTATAGTCTTTGTCTGCTTTGCCTGAAGGGTGAATGAAACTCCAGGTGTCTTTGAGAGATATGAGTTGTAGGGATTTTTTAATGTGTTTGAGAGCTCTATAGGATAATAAGGATTTCCCAGAAGAGGTGTCTAATAGAAGGTCTAGGGCTACATTAAAGTAACCCCCGACAATCAGTTCCCCTACTTTGAGGCTGTCTAGTAGTGTTAGAGTACTGCGGATCCAGGGGTCTTGTTTATTAGGGGCATATATATTGGCTAGGGTGATCAGTGAGCTGTTCAACCTCCTCGAAAGTATAAGTGTTCTGCCATCTGGGTCTGAGTGTATATCTGTGGGCTCAAAAGATACAGTATGTGTTTGGTGAAGGCAATGGATACTCCTTTGGAGTTTCTGGTGGGTGTATGAGCATGAAATCATTGGTTAAAATAATGTATGTGGAAGAAGGGAGTTTTAGCTTTCAAGAAGTGAGTTTCCTGGAGAAGAAGGACGTCTACTCAAGCTTTTTTGAAACTGTGTAGAATTTGGATTCGTTTAACAGCCGAGTTAAGGCTTCTGGTATTAAACAAGACTAATTTAAGGGTAGTCATCTTAAAGATGTGAGAATGTTCGTCCAGATAATAATCTGGTCGATATGGTGGAAATTGCTAGTGATATGCGCTGCCTGTGAAGCCCTGGGAAGGATGGGGGGAGGAGGGGTGTGAGTAAAGTGGAAAGGTTACAAAACATACATAACTCAAGCATTGCTTTTGAAAGAACAATATAGTAAACATTTTGTGAGCAATTTAGTGACCCAGCCATGGGGCCAGTTTTAGTTGTAGCATAACACTGAGAAGTAAAGGAGGAGAAACTGGGTCGGAACAAACCACATTACTTGTTAGGTCTGGTCCGATTACTCTGATGTTACAAGTGCCGGCAGACTGGGGCGGGGGCATAGAACCTCCACCACAAACCGTGGCGTGGAGGAGGGGTGCAGACTCCTTGGGTCAGTGTCTACTGGTCTTGTTTAGAGAGCTATCAATCCCCATGTCACGGCGTCAGCCCGCAACAAACCAACAGGTATTAACATATTACCAAAGAACAGGAAATATAAACAGAAACAAATATGTAATTTCAATGAGGTGAAAAATAACACTTATCCCATGTCGTCGCAGTGAATCAGGTAGTGTCAACGTCGATCCATCTGGGTGTCAGCTTTCCCTGATGCTTGCAGTTCCTATTACGTTTTTCTGTACCCACTAGCTCCCACGTAGTTGGTGGTGGAATCGTTGGTAAGTCTGTCAGGTCTTGTATCGGTGACCAGTCCGGTAGATCCAGGTCTGTGATCTTTAGAAGCTGTAAGATCCCGGATAGTTCTGAGTGGTCTCTCAGGATAAATTTCTTTCCATCTGCCGTGATGGAGAGACCAAATGGGAAAAGCCATCTGTAAAGGATGTCCCGATGTCTTAGTATTTCTGTCAGTGTCCTCAGGATATTTCTTTTAGAAAGTGTGACTCTGGCCAAGTCTTGGTAGATCAATATTGTCGAGACGTCGATAGGGACGGGAGGTTTGGTCCTGGCCAAGCGCAAAATGTCATCTCTAACTTTGGAGTGAAAAAGACGGCAAATTACATCCTTCAGAGGTTCAGGAGGTGAGGGTTTTGCTCTTAGGGACCTATGCGCCCTTTCAATCGATCTCTAGAGGGTAGGAGTTTCCTAGGATTGAGGCGAAAATTTGTTTGACTGCGTCACGGAGGGCCTCAGCTGTAATTGATTCGGGGATCCCTTTTAGGCGTAAGTTGCTCCATCGTGATCTGTTCTCCTGGTCCTCCATCCAATTCACTATTTTATTCATATGTACTTGGCAGGAGCCGAAGGTTGTTGAGGCAGCTTTGGTATAAGTAATCAATTGAGATTGAGTGGTTTCTAGCTGCTCGACCTTGCCTCCAATATTCTTTATGTCCTGTTTTATGTCTAGCAATTCTTTTACCATTGGTTCCAAGGCTTTGGATAGTGCTTTTCCTAAGAAGGATCTGGAAATGGGGAGGCCCTTGTCGTCTTGTGTGTCATCTCCGTCTCTTTCCATCTCTTGTAAATTAGGGGGAGAAAGTTCTCTTGTTATACCTCTGTCAGGGGAGGTTTTACGTGAATGAGCCGTTCTGGGTATAATAGGTGGTTGGCACTTCTGCACAAATGAGTCCAGAGAACCTGTGTGACGAGAGGTGGAGGTGTTCCTGGATTTATGGGGGACAATCTTTACCATAACTGTCAAAGCAGAGCTGTGTCTCTGTGTATATTCTGCCACCTGTGGTAATAAAAATGGGGTATCTCCTCTTGCTTGTGGCCCCTGGTAGCTGGGCTATAGCAGGTTAATGCAACTTTTGTGTGCCACTATTTGGGTATGTGAAGAGGTGTAAAAATTGGGTCAGTGGCCCTTGAAGTGTTCATTAGTTGGCCTCTATTGCAATAGAATGGGGTTGTAAAAATTAAGGCTTTGCCTTCAAAAGGTGGTTTTCTTGAGGTGACAGGTGTTAGGTGGTGAAATGGCTGAGGGGAGGGATTGAAGGATTGGAAGAAGGATTGTGTTTTGCCGCCTGTCGACTTGGCTGTGGGGGTGCTTGTGAGCCTCAGGCAGGTGGCTGCTATGGGTTGAGGTTAATATGGCTGATGGGGGGGTTGTACCCCCTTTGAATCTTTATATGTGGGCTGCAGTCGCTCTGGGGGATTTGTCCCCTATACAGGCACCAAGGGAGGACAGGGTCCATGTGCCCTCCAATATGGCTGACAGGCCCTGAATGCTTGTGCAGCTGTAAGAAATTGGGATGTCTGCGGGGAGCTGGTGGTCTGACCTGAAGCGATGGTGTGGGGTCTCCTCAGGATGGACCTTGTCCAGGACGGGTGCTGTGCCGGAGGGTCAGTGTCCGCACTTCAGCTTCTCCCCGCAAATTGAGGCCGGGGATTCCTGGACCTATGAAGGCCTCGGTCTTTTCTTGGGCTCTGGTGGGTCTAGGAGCTGCGGACAAAGTTCCCTCTGTAGATAGTGAGGAGGCAAGTTCCCTTGCGGTCATGTAGGGCCAGCTCGCCGCTTTTATAAGGTTGGATGGTGCAAGATTGGGATCGGTCAGCGGGAGCTTCCTAAAGAGCCGTCCTCCCTGCTTGGCTGCAAGCCACGATCCCCACTAAAGGGGCATTTTTTAATGGTACATTATGGGGCCACTATGGTCGTATCTGGGGGAGAGGAGAACTATGGGGGCATCTGGTGGCACTAAGAAGGGGGATTTTTTACCGGGCACATTATGGGGGCACTATAGGAGCATCTGCTGGGGGCACTAAGAAGGGGTATTTTTTTAATGGCATGTTATGGGAAGCACTATGGGGAAGGAGGAGAGGAGCACAATGGAGGCATGTACTGGGGGCACTAAGATGGGGTATTTTATACTGGCACATTATGGGGGGCACTATGTAGAAGGAGTAGAGGGGAACTATGTGGACATTTACTGGGGCACTATATAGGTGTATTTTATACTGGCATACATTATGGGGACATTAGCTCGACTGTGGGCACTAAAAGGGGTTATTTCTTGTACTGTCACATTATAAGGAGAATTATTACTACTAGGGGGCATTATGGTGAGCTTTACTACTACTGGGGGGATATGGAGAAGATGATTACTAGTATGGGCACTATGGGGTCATTATTACTACTAAGCGTGCTCTGGCAGAAAATTATTTCTATTGGTAGGATTTTGGGGAGCACTGTTATTTTGGTGGGCACGCTGGAACAATATCAGCTTAGCACAATTATTTTTGGAGGACATTATGTTTATACTATTAGTGTCCGGGACACTATTTACTGGGCACAGTTCATTTTTAGAGCACTGTGTGCCAATAATTGTTGAGGGGGCCACTATCTCTGTGGTACTAGTATTTTCAGGGGGACAGTTTCTGCAGTATAGTATTGGGGAGCACAGTATTAGAGGTGGCAGGAAAGGGTGTTCAGAAGATGTGAAGATGATGGAAAAGTGGGAAACTAATATCTGTCAATCTCTGCAGAGACGGGAGATTGCTGAAAAATCATCATGGGGGTCTGGTCTGAATAGAGAAGATAAGGAACGAGAACATCTACATCAAAGGTGACATCACTGGATGTAAGAGGTATGTGGCACTATTTAGGAGAGGAGATGTTCCGGCTCCTCCCCCTGCCATTTGCAGAAGGATTCAAAGCTGGGCAGCTATAAGCATGGTGGTGGCTGGAAATGGGGCAGGGGGGCTTTGGCCTGGTGAGGACAGCCGAGTGGGGCAGAAGGCCATGGGCGGATGGTGAATGGTGGTGGGGAACCACAGACCTTGAGCAGGATCCGGGGAGGGAGGAGCTTTCTGGCTGTAGCCTGCTGTTGTCTGTTGTATAATGTGAAGCATGCTGTACAGCCAAAGCAAACCCTCCCCTCTCTGTAAGATGTGTAGAGCCAGGTTCCTCCACCCAGACCTAGACACCTTATATATTGCGCAGTTCCTCATCCACTCCTCTTTTGGCACCTTCAGGACTAGGAGGGAGGAAGTGAAACTGCAATAGCTCCTGCCATGGACCTATGTAGGGGGCACTGTGTGAAACAGAACTGGAGTGTGATTCCAATCACAGGGAGGGAAGAAGAGGAGTTTGAGTACAGTAGCTTTATGTCAGGGCCCTGAGTATTGAATACAGTGCGTCTATGTAGAATGAAGGTGAGACTCTTACCTTCATCCTCAATATAATATCAGCTCTACTGTGTTTTTTGGGAGTGGCCTATTATATGTAGGAGGGGCTTATAACAATAGGCAGGGCCAAAAATTTTGTGTGTCGCGCCTAGCAATTTTTTTTTAACTTTGGACCCCCTCCTAGGCAAAATTTCTGGGTGCTCCCCTGACTGAACCCCTGTCACGCGAGGTCGGCGTCGCGCTCCCTCTGCACGACGTCACCAGACCTCTCCGCCCCCCTAGAGACGAGCAATAGGGAATTGAAGTGCTGGTCTTGTCAGCCAGCACTTCATGTGTTAATTCTCTGTTTGGGTTTAGCCATGTGGTGCTGATCACACCACATGGCTACTTTACATATTGTTTTGACAGCTTGCTCCGCCTCAGGTCATGTGATGCTGGCCACATCGCATGATCCTGGGCGGGCTATTTAAAGATGGCAACTGCCTCACTCAGATGCCTGTGATTAGCGTTACTACTTTGATCAGTGCTTGTGCGACCTAGTGTTTGATTGCTGTTTGACCCTGACCCTGACCTTGGACTTGGACTTCGACCTCTCTTTGCTTCACCCCTGGTATTGACGTTATCTCCTGTGTATGACCCGGCTTGCAGACTATTCTGATATTGTGTTTGTTTCGTCTGTGTTTGTCTCTCCAATTGTTCCCTGTTCCTCCCTGTGCACTTATACAGAGCAGGGACCGTCACCGTGGTTGTCCGCGGCCGCCTAGGGCCGACTGAGGCAAGCAGGCAGGGAGAGAACGGGGGGGTTTCAGTACAGGGCGCACCTTCCCTTGTCTCCCCCGTGACAGAATCACAGGCCATACTAAATGGAGCCGTTGCGAATTCTCACGGATCATATAAGTGACATGGCTCAGATGATCCAGGATCTGGCCGAGAGAATCCAACACCAGGAGCAGCTGCAAACTGTACCCGCAGCCGCTCCCTCCATTATTGAACCCTATATAAGGTTGCCCGATCGGTTTGTGGGTAACCGAAAGACTTTCCGTTCTTTCCAGGAAAGTTGCAAATTATATTTTCGTTTACGCCCACACTCCTCGGGTTCTGAGCAGCAGCGGGTAGGAATAATTATTTCCTTGCTGCAAGGGGATCCGCAGGAGTGGGCTTTCTCATTGCCATCTGACTCCCCATGTCTGTTGTCTGTGGAGGCCTTTTTCCAGGCCTTAGGTCTTTTGTATGAAGAACCAGACTGGGCCACTGTAGCAGAAACTCAGCTCAGGAACATTCAGCAGGGAAACCGCCCTGTAGAGGATTACTGTGCAGAGTTCAGGAAGTGGTGTGTCTCCTCTGGGTGGAATGACCCAGCTTTGAGAAGCCAGTTTAGGGTGGGGCTGTCAGACCAACTCAAAGACCTTCTGGTATGTTATCCCACTCCTGACTCCTTAGAGGCGACTATGACCTTGGCCATTAAACTAGACCGACGGGTGAGAGAGAGGCTGAGAGAACGTTCTAGCATTCCTCAGGTGGCCGCTTTGCCTGAGATTCCTCTTCCGAGTCCATCGCCTGCCAGAATTCCGGAGGAACCCATGCAGTTAGGGGGGACCATAAGGGACCAAAGACGCCTGAAGGGAGCCTGTTTTTACTGCGGTGGGATGAACCACTGGCTCCAGCAGTGTCCCAAACTTCCACCTTCTAGGAGATCTCCGGTGGGAAGCAAGGTAACTCCGACGGTGGTAAGAAGGAAAGTTTTGCTACCTATTTCTGTTACCTATGGTCAAATTAAGGGGGAGGGTCAAGCATTTGTTGATTCAGGTTCTGCCGTTAATTTTATTAATTTTGATTTCGTACAAACTGTTGGTATTCCGCTAGTTCCTCTAAGGGAGGTAATTCAAATTATTGCCTTAGATTCCACCCCATTGAATAATGGGCGAGTGGAATTTTGTACCCCCGAGGTGTCCCTAACGGTGGGGATTTCCATACTGAGACCTGTTCCTTCCTTGTCCTAAGGGATTTACCTGCTGACCTCGTTTTAGGTCTGCCATGGTTACAGGACCACAACCCCGTGATCAACTGGCCTGCAGGTGAATTAGAGAAATGGGGAGGTGATTGTTCCAAATGTTGCAAATCAATTTTGCAGTTAGGAGGTGCTACTGAGTCTCTGATCCTGCCTGGATATATCAGAGATTTTCAGGACGTATTCTCCATGTCCGAGGCTGAGTTCCTCCCTCCTCACCGGCAATATGATTGTGCCATCGATATTATTGAGGGGTCCAGATATCCTAAGGGCCGTATCTATAATCTCTCTACTCCAGAGCGTCAGTCTATGAGGGATTATCTCAAGGAGAGTCTGGCCAAGGGTCACATCCGGCCTTCTGTTTCTCCCATGGGGGCAGGATTTTTCTTTGTCGGGAAAAAGGATGGAGGGTTGAGGCCCTGTATTGATTACAGGGAACTCAATAAAATTACTGTTAAAAACAGGTACCCGCTGCCCCTTATTCCTGATTTGTTGAATCAGGTTCAGGGTGCTTGTTGGTTTACTAAGCTAGATCTGAAGGGGGCGTACAACCTGATCAGAATCCGTGAGGGTGATGAATGGAAAACTGCCTTTAATACCCCGGAGGGTCATTATGAGTACCTAGTAATGCCCTTCGGGTTAAGTAATGCTCCTGCGGTGTTCCAAAATTTTGTCAATGACATTTTTAGACCATTTATTGGAAAATTTGTAATTGTCTATATTGATGACATCTTGATTTTTTCTACAGACTGGGAGAGTCACGTATCCCACACCAGGCAAGTGCTGGAGGTGTTGCGTGAGAACAAGTTGTTTGTCAAAGGGGAGAAGTGTATCTTTGGTGTTCAGGAAGTGACCTTTTTGGGATACATTCTCACCCCTTTTTCCTTCAAAATGGACCCGGGTAAGGTACAGGCCATTGTAGATTGGGTGCGACCTTCCTCTCTGAAGGCGCTCCAGCGATTTCTGGGTTTTACTAATTTCTATCGGAAATTTATCAAAAATTTTTCTGTTATAGCCAAACCCATTACGGATTTGACCCGCAAGGGAGCTGATTTAGTCAACTGGTCCCCTGCAGCTATTGAAGCCTTTGAAAAGCTAAAGCGGTTTTTTGTTGATGCTCCTGTGCTGATCCAGCCTGATCAAAATAAGCCGTTTGTAGTTGAGGTGGATGCATCTGAAGATGGTGTGGGGGCAGTACTGTCCCAGGGGTCTTCCACCTTAACTAATCTCAAGCCATGCGCCTTCTTCTCCCGCAAGTTCTCTCCTGCCGAGAGAAACTATGACATTGGTAATAGGGAGTTACTAGCAATCAAGTGGGCATTTGAGGAATGGCGTCATTTTTTAGAAGGGGCATTACACCGCATTACGGTCCTCACGGATCATAAGAATTTGATGTTTTTGGAATCTGCTAAGCGATTGAATCCCAGACAGGCGAGGTGGGCTTTGTTCTTTACTCGTTTTGACTTTTGTGTTACCTTCAGACCTGGAAGCAAGAACATTAAGGCCGATGCCTTATCCCGAAGTTTCCAGGCGTATCAGCCTCCTGACGTCCCTCCTGAGCCCATCCTGCCAGCTGACATCATCGTAGCCGCTACCTCATCTGATCTCGCTTCTGAAATCGTGGCAGGACAACATCTTGCTCCCACTGGTACTCCCAATGACAAGTTATTTGTGCCAGCTCATTTGCGGTTGCGACTGCTGGGTGAGTGCCATAGCTCTGTTTTATGTGGACATCCTGGTATCAATGCCACCAAGGAGTTGGTCTCTAGGCAGTATTGGTGGTCGTCAATCTCCAGAGATGTTCAGGCTTTTGTAACTGCGTGCAATACTTGTGCCAGGTCCAAGAATCCCAAGACTCGGCCTATGGGTGAGTTGCGTCCATTACCCATACCTGATAGACCTTGGTCACATCTGTCCATGGACTTCATCACGGATTTGCCATGCTCTGAGGGTAAAACCGTGATTCTTGTAGTGGTGGACAGATTCAGCAAGATGTGTCACTTTATTCCTTTGTGTAAATTACCCTCTGCAAAGGTTTTGGCTTCCGTATTTATGGACCACATAGTTAAACTTTCACGGTGTTCCTGAGAATATTGTTTCTGACAGGGGGGTGCAGTTTGTGTCTAAATTCTGGAGGGCCTTCTGTAAGAAGATTGATATTTCCTTATCCTTTTCGTCAGCCTTTCATCCAGAGACCAATGGTCAGACTGAACGTTTTAATCAGTCCGTTGAGCAATATCTCAGATGTTATGTTGCTGATAACCAGTATGTGTGGGCCAGATTCCTGTCTCTGGCCGAGTTCGCGATTAATAACCGTGTGAATTCGTCTTCTGGGGTATCGCCGTTTTTCTGCAACATGGGGTTTCATCCGCGCTTTGGCTCCTTTTCTCCAGCTGTTTCGGCGGTCCCAGAGGCCAATGCTCTCTCTCAGGAACTGTGCACAGTTTGGGCACAGGTTCAGTCGAACCTGGAAAGAGCCCAAAGGATTCAAAAAACTAAGGCCGATAAGAGACGTTCTAAGGGTGTGAATTTCAAGGTGGGGGACATGGTATGGTTGTCAACTAAAAATCTACGTATGAAAGTACCATCCTATAAGTTTGCGCCTCGCTTCATTGGTCCATACAGGATCACTAAGGTGATCAATCCGGTATCTTTTGAATTATGTTTACCCGACTCCCTTCGCGTTCATAATGTTTTTTCACATGTCTTTGCTGAAGCGTTATGTTGCTCCTATTGGTCCAGAGGTACAGCCCTCACCTCCGGTAGAGGTGGAGGGACAAGTGGAGCACGAGGTTGCTAGAGTCATTGATGTGAGGAAGGTCCGGAATTCCTTTCAGTACCTCGTACACTGGAAGGGATTCGGGCCAGAGGACAGATCTTGGGTACCGTTGACCAGGATGCATGCAGACTCGCTCATCCGAAAGTTCCATCTACAGCATCCCGATAAGCCTGCTCCCGCTGGTAAGGGTCCGGTGGCCCCTCGTGAAGGGGGGGGTACTGTCACGCGAGGTCGGCGTCGCGCTCCCTCTGCACGACGTCACCAGACCTCTCCGCCCCCTAGAGACGAGCAATAGGGAATTGAAGTGCTGGTCTTGTCAGCCAGCACTTCATGTGTTAATTCTCTGTTTGGGTTTAGCCATGTGGTGCTGATCACACCACATGGCTACTTTACATATTGTTTTGACAGCTTGCTCCGCCTCAGGTCATGTGATGCTGGCCACATCGCATGATCCTGGGCGGGCTATTTAAAGATGGCAACTGCCTCACTCAGATGCCTGTGATTAGCGTTACTACTTTGATCAGTGCTTGTGCGACCTAGTGTTTGATTGCTGTTTGACCCTGACCCTGACCTTGGACTTGGACTTCGACCTCTCTTTGCTTCACCCCTGGTATTGACGTTATCTCCTGTGTATGACCCGGCTTGCAGACTATTCTGATATTGTGTTTGTTTCGTCTGTGTTTGTCTCTCCAATTGTTCCCTGTTCCTCCCTGTGCACTTATACAGAGCAGGGACCGTCACCGTGGTTGTCCGCGGCCGCCTAGGGCCGACTGAGGCAAGCAGGCAGGGAGAGAACGGGGGGGTTTCAGTACAGGGCGCACCTTCCCTTGTCTCCCCCGTGACAACCCCTTATTGCACCCTAAAGGAAGCAAACCCTCTATTACAACCTAAAGTTAGTGATCCCCCATTGCAACCTAAAGTATGTGAACTGCCAATGCACCCTAAAGTAAGTGATCCCCTACTGCAAGATACAGTAAGTGAACCTGTTATTGCACCCTAAAGTAAGTGAGTACCTTATTACACCCAAAAATAAATGAACCTCCTATTGACCCATAAAGTAAGTGAACACCCTATTGTACCTTAAAGTACCATCTAATATATAAAGCTGAGTGTATATGTGTGTGTGTGTGTGTGTGTGTGTGTGCGTGTATGTCCGCTAAAGGAATCCGCACCACTGCAGCTACAATCACAAAATTTGGCACACAGGTACATCAGGCGTCCGGGAAGGTTTTAGAACAGTTTTCAGCTCTCCAGGACGTACAGTTCCTGAGATATTCCCAAAAAATGCATTAGCCAATAGTAGCCTGGTCACATGACCCTTATCAGCCAATAGAAGCTCACAGGCACACACCAGGTTTCTATGACAACCTAGCCAGTTCAGTGCTGTAGGTCTGCATTAAAGAGGCAGAGCACTGTGGATGACAATGGTAAAGGGTATTCTGGTTACCATAACTATAACTTATGTTTTAGACTAACTCATCATCAATCATTACCTCATATAATGTAAATTTCACATATTTACCGTTCAGTAGTAATAAAAGATGTTTTCTTCCACTGCTACCCACCTTCCTCCTAAATTACTATGGCATCGACCTGTAATTCAGGCCACCGTCAAAAGAAGGACTTAAAAGCACCACCCCCATATCCCACTAAGTCACGCCCCTGACTCAGTCAGGCCACGCCCCTTCCATGCAGCATTTGACCGGGATTAAAAATATAGGTAAAAATCACCTTCTGTCAGCTGCAGGGGTGGGGGGAGTTTGACTTTCTCCCTGCAGCTCATTGCTCAGACTGCACAGTGCTGCTGCTGAGAGTGCTGCTGCTGTGTCCATCCAGGCCCTGCGCATGACAGAGGACAGGGAGTCTGAAAGCCAGACCGTCCAGCCTAAAACAAGACCTCTGGCCACCCTAGGGGCAGGCTGATGTTAGGGTGGCCAGATGTCCGGCTTTAGGCTGGACAGTCCAGTTTTCTGGCTACCTGTTCTCCGTCCGACGCAGTGCCTGGGCAGACACAGGGATGTCCACCCTTTCAGTAGCTCACACTCAGACAGCTTCTCCTCCATGTCTTCACAGAGCCAGGGGGGGCGTGGCCTCATGTTTAGTGATGTGTCTTCATGGGAACTGGGGGCGCTGTTTCACGTTTGGGGGAATGGCCGGTGAGGTCTGGCTTTCTGGGGTGAAGACAGTGGCCACTCTAGCTGCTGTGGCGGTCACAGTTAAAGGGGCGGGATTCTGTAGAGGTCACTGTTAAAGGGGTGGGCAGCTGTAGAGGTCACTGTTAAAGGGGCAGGCTGCTGTAGAGGTCACTGTTAAAGGGGCGGGCCGCTGTAGAGGTCACTGTTAAAGGGGAGGGCCGCTGTAGAGGTCACTGTTAAAGGGGTAGGCACTGTAGAGGTCACTCTCGATATCTTTTAACAACACACACACACAAACAGTGATCCTGAAAGACCACCATCTGCCTCACTGACAGTGGCCCTGCTTCCTACCAGTTGTTGTGGAGCACGGCAGAGATTCTGACGCCATGGCTAAGGATAAAAGCCGTGATAAAAGACCGGAGAAGGAGGTCTGAGCTCTGAGACCCAAGATGGCGCCGGAGCGCATGGCGCGGATAAAGAGGAGCGGCAAAGAGCTGTGGCAGCTCGACTAGAGAAGTTCGCGCACCATCCAGCAGAATCGGAGCGTGAGTTATTCCCATCTGACGCTGAGACTGCAGGATATGGAGGTAACATGCCTGGAGGGGAACAGTATAGCGACGGCGCTGGCAGAGAAGCGGGGGATGCCTGTGGATTGCAGCAGGAGGCGGACATGGAGGCCGAGGAGGAAGAGGTTCACCCTGCTGATTCTCCTACTATTGTGGATGTATTCACTGCTGTTCAGCAGTGCAACAATGCCTTGATTGCCCATCACCGGGGTCATTGCAGGATTGGAAAGAGGCGCAGGAAGCCTTCACTACGCATAGTCTGGAGCCGGCAAATAATAGACGCTTTTTTATGAAGCAGAAGTACTTTGAGGAAGAGAAAGGGCATCTCTTAGCAACGGTTGCCAGGGCACAGCAGGAGTCGTCCTATGTGTACAGCTTGAAGGACGTTTCTGGGGGATTGGTCACTGACACTCCTGATATACTTAAGGTGTTTTATCAGTTTTATGCGGAGCTCTATAAAACTAAATGTAGTTATGGAGAAGATGAGGTTGCGCAATACCTACGTGAGGTGCAGCTTCAGACACTCTCTGAAGAGGACAGGAACAGTCTAGATTTGCCCATTACACTGGAGGAACTGCAGGTAGTGGTGAAGGATATGAGTAATGAAAAGGCAGCGGGGCCTGATGGTCTGCCAGCGGAAGTGTTCAAGTGTTTGGGAGATGATGTTTTACCTACACTCCTAGAGGTTTTTCAGGGTGCTCAGGATTTGGGCAGATTGCGGGATTCTTGTTATGAGGCCACCATAGTAGTCCTTCCTAAGCCAGGAAAGGATCCCAATTTCCCTGAGTCTTACCGTCCCATGTCCCTGCTAACGACAGGCGTCAAGATCTTGGCAAAGGTTCTAGCGAACAGGCTAATACATATTATTACCTCTGTGATACACCCAGATCAGTCAGGATTTATGCCATCAAAGTCTACTGCGGATAATTTGCGCAGACTCTTTCTTAATATGCAGGCGGTCCCGGGGGGCCCCCTTGGCAAGGCAGTAATGTCATTAGATGCTGCCAAAGCATTTGATAGTGTTGAGTGGGGTTACCTGTGGGCCGTCTTAAGGCGGATGGGGTTTGGTCCTCAATTTATAGCGTGGGTTCAACTGCTCTATGTAGACCCAATAGCCAGAGTCCGGGTCAATGGAGAGTTCTCTGACAGTTTCAGGCTTGAAAGAGGAACAAGACAAGGGTGCCCCCTATCACGTTTATTATTCGCTATAGCCATCGAGCCACTCGCGACCATTATATGTCAAGATCCTCACATCAAAGGATTTAGATATCCGGAGAAGGAAGAAAAAAAACTATCAACTGGACCAAATGGGCTTTGATGCTGTTGAGCCCGCAGGGAGATGGGACGGGAATGGCGAGCTCCTTGGTCCTTTGTGTAGACACTTTCAAATATCTAGGCATTTGGGTTACTCGTAACATATCTGATTATAATAAGTCGAATATTCTGCCCCTGTTGGATAGGATGAGAAAAAAGGTAGACATGTGGATTAAGCTACCCCTCTCTGTTATAGGACATGCAAATTTAGTAAAAATGATCTTCATGCCACAATTGCTTTACGTATTACACAATGCTCCGACATGGGTGCCCAGATATTTATTCCGCAAAATGGAAAGTCTATTCAGGGAGTTAATATGGAAAAAGAAATCGGCCCGCATACCATTGTCGAAATTGCAATTACCTAAAGATGAGGGAGGTATTATACCAAATCCGTGGCTCTATTTCTTGGCGGCTCAAGTGCAACAAATGCAGGGGTGGGATTTGGAGGAGGGAACTGGTACTAAAGATTCTAGGAGATTAATAGTGCAGTTTCTGGTATCTGAAAACTCTTTGCTGAGTGCTTTGGAAGCGTATAAGGGTAGGTTGCGCATTCCAGCTATGCCCACTCTCGTTCTATTACATAAAGTATGGTGGTCGATGCGGGAGCTCTTGGGAGTGTCAGGACACACAAGGTTTACCCCGATTTGGCGGAATCCCAAGCTGTGGGAGCTTTTCCAGTTAGAAGGGTTTGGAAGTTGGGAACAGGCCGGTCTTACCAGACTAAGTCAATTGTTCAAGTCCTTTGAACAATTGCAGACAGAATTTAACCTGCCCCATAGAGTATTTTATAAATACTTACAACTTAGGCGTGCTCTACATAGTCAGGAAAGAGAGGGACCATTACTGATCTGTGCAATGCCAATTGTAGACCTAGTTGTGAAGGCAAAGGTATCACGTACATTGATCTCTATGGTATATACTGCACTATTCGACAAGAGCTTCAATAATCCACTCGCCTGTCTTAAAAGTAAATGGGAAAAAGATGTGGGAGTGCTGTCGGAAGAGCAATGGAGGGATGTTTTAGGGGCGGTACCCAACATTTCTTTGAGCGCGGCACATCGCAGTTCTCAGTTATTTCTTGTTCACAGGGTGTATAAGACTCCCTGGCTCATGTTTAAAATGGGCCTACATTCGGAATCTACCTGCCCAAGGTGTACCGCCCCGGAAGCAGATTTAATTCATATGCTCTGGTTGTGTAGAGAATTGGAATCATTCTGGACTGCTGTATATAGACAACTAGAGGAATGCTATACCATTGAGATCTCACAAACTCCTTTGGTAGGCTTTTTGGGATATATGGAGGAACTTCCTACTACGGCATCTCATAAAATTGCAATAGCCAGGCTGCTCTATGTGGCGCGAAAATCCATTGCAAAATATTGGATACAACCTAATCCTCCTACAGTGACAGAATGGATTCAAATGGCAAATCATATGATATCTATGGAGAGTGGTGTCCATATTAAGAGAGGCACAACCAAAAAATTTATACAACAATGGCAAGAGTGGATGTTAGGCCCGGCTAGACAATCTCAAAGGCTAATGAGTATATGGACCAAAATGGTCCTCAGTGGACTAGGAGTATAAGATGATGAAGGTACCGGTCTTGATAGTGGTGCTGGTGTGCGGCCACACGGAGAGGAGGGGGGGCGTTGGGGAGGGGGGTTGTTGTGGGGTTTGTATGGTATATCCGGTAGTGCTAAGTGATAATGTACAATGCAGACATTATAGATACTGATATTGTGCAAGTCAACTACTGTACGTACATTTTCGGAGTACTTATGTATACTTTGCTTTTATATATTGCATTGTTTTTCTTTATTTTTGTAAAGTGGCATTTAGCCCGGTTCCGGTGACGGTTTGAGTGTTCCACAGGATTGGCGCATAGCAAATGTGGTGCCAATATTCAAAAAGGGTCCAAAAACAGAGCCTGGAAACTATAGTCCGGTAAGTTTAACTTCTGTTGTGGGTAAACTGTTTGAAGGTTTTCTGAGAGATGCTATCTTGGAGTACCTCAATGAAAATAAGCAAATAACTCCATATCAGCATGGCTTCATGAGGGATCGGTCATGTCAAACCAATTTAATCAGTTTCTATGAGGAGGTAAGTTCTAGACTTGACCGCGGCGACTCAATGGATGTCGTATATTTGGACTTCTCCAAAGCGTTTGACACGGTACCACATAAAAGGTTAATATACAAAATGAGAATGTTTGGCCTGGGAGAAAATGTCTGTATGTGGGTAAGTAACTGGCTTAGTGATAGAAAACAGAGGGTGGTTATTAACGGTACATACTCAGATTGGGTCACTGTCACTAGTGGGGTACCACAGGGGTCTGTATTGGGTCCTATTCTCTTCAATATATTTATTAATGATCTTGTTGAAAGCTTGCACAGTAAAATATCAATTTTTGCAGATGACACTAAACTGTGTAAAGTAATTAACACAGAGGAGGACAGTGCACTGCTACAGCAGGATCTGGATAGAGATCACTTTATGGGGCGTACATAATAGAAACCACCCATAAATTACCCCATTTTAGAAAATACACCCCTCAAACTATTCAAAACTGGTTTTAGAAATGTTGTTAACCCTTTAAGTATTCCACAGGAATTAAAGCAAAATAGATGTGAAATTTCAAAATTTCACTTTTTTTCAGATTTTCCATTTTAATCATTTTTTTCCTGAAACACATCAAGGGTTAACAACAAAACAAAACTCAATATTTATTACCCCGATTCTGCAGTTTGCAGAAACACCCCACATGTGGTCGTAAACTGTTATTTGGGGATACGCCAGGGCTCAGAAGGGGAGGAGCAGCATCTGCATTTTCTAACATGGAATTTTCTGTCATGGTTTTTAGGAGAGATAACTTTTTAATTTTGTTTGTGGACTGAGCTGTGTGAGGGCTTATTTTTTGCGGGACAAGCTCTGATTTTTATTGGCACCATTTTGGGGTACATACGGCTTTCTGATAACTTTTTAATCTAATTTTTGGGAGGTTAATTTAAAAAAAAGCAGTTTAGGGGCATTTTTCTATTTTTTTTTACACAGTTCACTTGATGGGGTAGATCATGTGATATTTTTGTAGAGCCAGTTGTTACGTACGCAACGGTACCAAATATGTCTATGTTTTATTAATTTTTTTTACGTTTTACACAATAAGAGCATTTTTAGAAAAAAAATCATGTTTTTGTGTTGCAATTTTTTAAGAGCCTTTTTTTTCATTTTTCTGGCTATGATCTTGTGTGGAGGCTCATTTTTTGCGGGATGAGGTGACGTTTTTATTGCTACCATTTTGGGATGCATACGACTTTTTGATTGTTTGATATTATGTTTTTTGGTAGGTGAGGAGACAAAAAGTTTTGGCATAATTTTTATTAGATTTTTTTTACGCAGTTCACATGATGGGGTAGATCATGTGATATTTTTATAGAGCTGGTCATTGCAGACGCAGTGATACCAAATATGTCTATTTTATTTATTTATTTTTATTTGTAACATTTTTTAATGACATATAACATTTATTTATTTTTATTTGTAACATTTTTTTAATGACATATATGTAACATTTTTTTAATGACGGGGCCTGCACTCTCCTGGCCCCAGCGATCACGTGACCGCCGGGCCGGAACAGGAAGCACAATAGCGTCCATTCAGAGATAGATAACCACTTCCCGGACGTTTATATACTATGGGCGGACGGGAAGTGGTTAAATAATACAACCGTCTGCATCCGTTCTGAATGGATCCGGTTGTATTATCTTTTAAACAGCCAAGACGGATCCGTCATGAACTCCATTGAAAGTCAATGGGAGACAGATCCGTTTTCTATTCTGTCTGAGAAAACGGATCCGTCCTCATTGACTTACATTGTGAGTCATGACGGATCAGTTTGAATCAGTTTCTTCATGCGGACAAAACGGAATGCTGACTGAACTGAAGCAAACTGAAGCAAAACTGATACATTCTGAATGGATCCTTTTCCATTCAGAATGCATTAGGACTAGAGATGAGCGAGCAGTGCTCGTTACGAGCACTGTAGCGCTCGGCTCCTCTGCGCAATGCCCGCAGGCATTCCGGATCCGTCCTCAGCTGCATTTAAGTCAATGGGGACGGATCCGTTTGGTATGAGTGTCATACCAAACGGATCCGTCCCCATTGACTTACATGCAGCTGAGGACGGATCCGGAATGCCTGCGGGCATTCCTTCGCAGTGGAGACGAGCGCTACAGTGCTTGTAACGAGCACGTTCGCTCATCTCTAATTAGGACAAAACTGATCAGTTTTGGACCGTTTATGAGAGCCTGTGACGGATCTCACAAACGGATCCTTACAACGCAAGTGTGAAAGTAGCCTAAAAATATCACACTCTTCCCCCCAAAAGGTAAATGCCCTAAAAAAATGAGAGGGGTTGTCCGAGTTTTGAAAAAAAAAAATATAGCACTGTAAATCTGATGGGCAGCAATATATAACTAAGTTAAGCAAGTTTTAGGCAAAAAAAAATCTATATTTCCTCATTTCCCTGGTTCTCTTCTGGCCTTTGTTTACCTGCAGTAATAACAATCTCTGCCCCCCACCCCCCTCTGCTCTGCAAAGGGAGTGAATAAGTCTGCCCTGAGTAACATGTCTGCCTGCTAGGATACTCAGCAGCCAGGGGTGTAGCTAAAGGCTCATGGGCCCTGGTGCAAGAATTCAGTCTGGACCCACCTTCCCTCAGTACTTTGTGGCCAGGGGCAGGGAAGCACATAGCACCTGCACTGCCTGTGGCAAAAATTGTGTAACTTGACCAGCATATACTTTCTATAATATCAGTGTTTTCTTATGTAGTACAAGGGTCTTTGGGCCCCCTCAGGCTCCTGGGCCCAGTAGCGACTGCTACCTCTGCATCCCCTATAGCTACACCCCTGCACCCAATAATATTTAATAAGGTCAAGAACTGCCAGTCCACCCTGGGACCTGCCTGCCAATAGCACAGATCTGGGTATCCTATGCCATTTATTGGCACATATAAATCAAAGGAGTTGTGATTGCAGCATATGAAGGTCCCATAGTGGGACCACGATGGGCAAAGTTTCAAATAAACACAGGATCTTTGGGAGAATCATTATTTTTACTGCCCCAATGCGACTTAAAGGGTTTCTGTCACCAGTTTTGGGCATATAAAACAGGATGACATTTGCAATGTGCAAATGTCACCTGATGCCCAAACTGGTAATAATTTTTTTACTGGTGCCCCCGTTTTTGTAATAAATCAACTTTTGTAATATGTAAATTAATCTCACTAGGTGCAAGGGGCGGTAACCCTGGAGCGCCGTTTCCCTACCCTGTCCGTGCTGGAAATCCCGCGCCTGCGCCGTGCGGACTTCATTCGGCGCAGGCGCAGTGAGTGCCGATGGCTGCCGGGCTCCCAGCTTCCTCACTGCGCCTGCGCCGATGACGTCACAGTACACCCGGGAGAGAAGGCGGCGCAGGCGCAGTGAGGAAGCTGGGAGCCCGGCAGCCATCGGCACTCACTGCGCCTGCGCCGAATGAAGTCCGCACGGCGCAGGCGCGGGATTTCCAGCACGGACAGGGCCAGGAGCACATAGAGCGAGCTGCCTGGCCCTGTCCATCACAAGAAAAGGGGGCGTGAATAAAGGTAGGGAAACGGCGCTCCTAGGTGCAGGGTTACTGCCCCTTGCACCTAGTGAGATTAATTTACATATTACAAAAGTTCATTTATTACAAAAACGGGGGCACCAGTAAAAAAATTATTACCAGTTTGGGCATCAGGTGACATTTGCACATTGCAAATGTCATCCTGTTTTATTTCCCCCAAACTGGTGACAGAAACCCTTTAATAAAGATAAGGGGAAATTACTCCATTTACTGTAGTAAAAAGTTCCTTAATCTCCCTGTGTGTTAGAGGAAAATTAGATTTATATGGGGCAATATATTAAGGGGTCAGAATAATACCTAGGTACCTAAGTAAGTCCAGTTTCCAATTAAAGTGAAAATTAACCTGAAGTATACAGCGAGTATCCCAGGGAAAATTGTCTTGTGGGTGCTGACCTTATATCCCGACAGAATCTGGTCTGGTTTCCTCCCACACTCCAAAGACATACTGATAGGGAACTTGTGAGCCCCATTGGGGACATTTGGATGCTAATGTCTGTAAAGCACTGTGGAATATGTCAGAGCTATATAAGTGCATAAAATAAATAATACAATTTATTAAAGGGGTTGTCTCACGAAAAATATTTTACAGTTTTCAAACCAGCATCTGGATCTGAATAGTTTTGTAACTGCATGTAATTAAAATGTTGTGTAACTACTGAGTTATTCAGTAAAATGTATCTGTATAGTGCCACTTAATTTCTTATTTCTTTGACCTGCTCACTGAGAAGGCCGCACATGCTCAGTTTCATCCTTCAACTGCCTCCTGAGCTGTGATAGGTAGAGCATGGACACACCCCCTTAGCTGCAGCAGAAAAGACACTCCCCCGGAGCTGTCAGCTTGATATAAATTTAGCAGAGCAATGAATAGGGAGATCTCTGGATCCATGTGAGGTACAGGGCTGGTTCTAACTTTGTTAGAAAGATACTGTCATGTACTGTATGATGTCTGATTTTCTTTTTTTACATTATTCATCGGATAACCCCGTTAAGATCTTAATATAACTTCAGCACATTCAGTGCCACTTCTAAATGTAAGACAACTTCCTTGCTGTCTTACATTTAGACCATTTTCTATACCTAAAACGAGCAGAAAATTATGAATGGCGCCCACACTACACCCACTTTTTTATACCTGACGTGAGTTGCAGATTGCAGAACAAAGGACCTTTGCACCGCACTCTGCGCCAGAATTATGCCTAATTTAGATGCCATCTCCAACAATGACATCCTGGACATCTGGACTCATCCGCACACAATAAGGGGGATAGGGGACATCCCTGTCTTGTACCATTTCTAATGTGTAAAGGTTGAGACGCATGTGGCATGTGGAAGCATAACCGTTGCTACGGGAGAGGAGTTTCCACTCTGCGAGTGGCCAGAAGAAAAGAGCCACAGAATCCATATGCTTTCAAGGTGGTGAACATAAACGCTTAAGCAGTCAAAAGACTTTTCGCATCTAAACTAAGCTGCAAGGCCTCCCCTGAGTGACTGACCACATCTAATAAATTGATATTTGTCCGGGTATTATCTCCTCCCAGTCTACATGGCACAAAACCAGCTTGGTCCTTGTGGATCAAGAATGGGAGGTAAAAGCTACACCGGGAGGACAGAATTTTTGTAGTTTACGTTTGGAATTTAAGAGTGCAATCGGTCTATAATTCCAAGGGGTCCCTTCTACATAAGGTAGGAGTGGGACATGAAAGTAGGGATTGACTCTCCAGCTGGAAAAAGAGTTAAAAAGGGTCATCATGTGGGGCAGCAACTCTGATTTAAAGGTCTTATAATACCGGTAGGGAATATGATCCACTTCTGATTTTAGCTTCCAAAACAGCATCAGGAAACCCGAATGCATGGCCGTACCCTAAAAGTTTGATCTGCTCACACAGTGTAAATTCAGAAGGCCAGAGTACAATTTCTGATGTACATTACAGCTGCACCTACATGACCTTCAAACGGCATGTCTTTGTAAGGATGCATTGCCCATTCTCTAAGAACATTCTTCTCTCTGGCAATTTAATCATCTACAACCAATAGTTACTAGGGAGAGTTACTGATTTGCAGATGGATTGATAATACTGGAACAAAAACTGCCCTGATGTGTCTTTTCCTTCTGTGTGTTTGCAGAGCTGGGGCACTAGTCAAGGCAGGAGAAGGCTGCTCATGAAGGGAAAAAGTAAGTCATTCCCCATGTCCATTCATACAAGCCTTTATTCCAAAAGAGGCATTTTTTCCTAGTGAATGTAGAACAACAGATGATATTTTGATCCACAGACTTAACCCAAGTTATTCTCATTTCCTACTGTATGCGCCAGCACCACCTCTGCTGAAAAAACTCTTCTACCATTCACTATTATTATTTTTTACACTTCTGGTGATGCTGGCAGACTCTAGTTAAAGTCTATTGCAATTCCCATTTCTGGCTCTGCTCCTTGAATTTGCTTTCTCTGCTGAATGTTGTGGAATAAATCTCGTAATGTATGTGAAAGGTTTCTATCGCAACCCCCTCAGACTTGGCTTTCACACACTGGATGGATTACACAATCCTACAGTGCTGGCTCAGCTGTTGCAGCCACAATTTGTTAACCTACATTTAACTTGAACCTTGAACACTGTGCATTTTACTATTCATCCACCTGTGGATTGCAAAATAAAAGAGACATTTTACCGCATGAGCCTTGCTCATATTTGCTAATGGATCATTGCACTTTACAGGAACAGTAAAGTTAATCTTATCTCCACATGTTCTGCAGCACAATCTATTCTTTATGATCTATTATTTTTATTTTGTAAGCAGCCATTGGCGAGACTCACTGTAATATTCTTTACGGGAGTTTACTGACACGAAGTAAGGATGTGTCCTTCTTTATGTGTCTTTTACACTGGCCAAGGATTGGGCTAGTTCTCAGGAATCAACATTCATATGAACGCTTGTTTCCAATAACTGGGCTGTGTAAATAACTACTGGTCACCCAAGATCACATCTTTCATGAGGCACCTAAAATTGTTGTTGGTAGTAGATTGCCCCATGTACATGGGATGTGCTACCAAAAAGTGCCGGGCCGCATGAAAGGCACATTAAACGAGCACAGATAGACGTATAGCGTGGATCAGCGTTTGTCGTGGGCTTAATTTTTCCTTCTGGTTCACAATACAGTACTGTATCCTGAGATGCATGGCACAAGATGGACAGCTTTAAAAAAGCTTTTTCATTACTCTTTCAGGTGTTGTGAATAACGTAAAAGTTTAGTTTGATCGAACCAATAGGAAAGGTAAGGAACAGCACATCTGTATGTAAAAATGTCTGTCCGACTCTCCAGGGCTACACAGGGATAATAACTTGTCATCAATGACGTGAACACCCTTGACCGCTAATCTTTTGGTGCCAAACCTATGGAAAGCAGCTACATGGCTAGTTTAAACTACAGCAGTGTTACTTGGGCATTGTATGATTTTATTATTTGGGAACTTCATATTTGCATTACTTGAGCACTATAAGGAACACCATAAGGAGGGCATTAATCATGATACTGCACTAGGCCAACTCTTTGTAAGGAAATACTATAGTCTGGAACCCAGAATCTGCTACCAGTCTTCTTAAACCACTCTGGCTGGTTAAATGCTAAGGCTACCCTTGGTTCTTCACCAGACCCTGCTGCGAGGCCTGGTGGATTTGCTAGGACCCAGGTTACGCCTGTGAAGTAAGGTAGCAGAAAATAGGTGTAAGTTCACCAGAAGCAGACCTATCAGAATCACTGGGGTGCAAAAAGTGGTAGGCAAGCAGAGTCAGAACCAGGAGAGACAGAAAGATCCCCAAACAGCAGACGTCAGTTTAATCTAGAAACTGGCCATGCTCAGTATATACCAGGAGGATCAGCAGAGAAGCAAAAACAGCAGACAAGGGACAAATCCAGAAACTAGCTAAGGCCAGTACACAGAGGATTAATAAGCAGATCTAGAACTAAGGTGCAAAACTGTTCTAGGATTCATATGCAATCAACAGCTGCTGCTATGAGTAGAAAACTTAAAGGAATTATGCCACAATTGATGAAAAAAGAAAATCAGACACCATATAGTACATGACAATATCTAATACAGGTAGAACCAGCTCTGTACCTCACATGGATTCCGATCTCCCCCTATTCATTGCTCCAATTATTTTTGTAGATGCTATTAAACGGGTATTCCCATCACATACAATGGGGGCATATCGCTAGGATATGCCTCCATTGTCTGATAGGTGGGGTCCCACATCTGGGACCCGCTCCTACAACGAGAACGGAGCGGGAAGATCTGTAGCTGGAGGATCCTAGAGGATTCCCAGGCTCCGTCCACCACCAAGCACTACTCCCATAGAAGTGAATGGGAGCGCAGCATATATGCGCGGCCACAGCTCCCATTCATTTCTATGGGGCTGGCGAAAATAGCCAAGCCAGCGCAACTGGAGCATTTTTGTAGAAAAATACTGAAAGTAAATGACAAAAGTAGCTCATTTTACATGCTGAACTATTTGAAAATAACATTTGATGGTGGCACAACCCTTTCAAGTACTTCTACCTAGCTCTGGGATTGGACGCTGGGCCTGGAATCAGATTGTCTTAGCTTCCATCTTCACTGAGAGTACGACTAGCTTGGGCTTGACTGGTTGGAGTGGCAACCCTCCCAGCACAGCCCTGCACAGAGTTTTGGCTGGGTAAACTCCTGACATTCTGGATCTTTCTTTTATCACATTATTCACATACCACTCTATAGCTATGTTCACACCTTGCTTTGGCTGTATGTTCAGTATA
>ONZH01015003.1:0-49330 GCA_900303285.1 Rhinella marina | reverse complement strand
TGTTTAACAGGTCTCACCTCTTGGGCCTCCACATAATTTTTAACAGGTCTCACCTTTTGGGCCTCCACAAAAGGTTTAAGAGGTTACAGTGGAAAGCAGCCAAAGTGAAGTGCCATCTGTATGAAGTGCATTTCCTCCTCCACCTCCTCCTCCTTCCTCCTTAACCGCCCGTAGAATTGCTCCGTAAATAAGAAAAATGTATATATTTATGGCTCACCTCTTGGGCCTCACAAAATTTTTAACAGGTTCTCACCTCTTGGGCATCCACATAATTATACTATAAATATTAGGCCTTATAATTGGCAACTGTACTGTGCGTTCTCTTGCAAAATTATTTCCACGGCTGTGAAGGCAAAATTATTGTAACCAAAAAAAATAAAATGCGGAGGGGGGCTAGCGGAATAAGGACGTGGACGAGGACGGGGGCGCGGAAATATGCTGTTGGGGGCCATAGTTGCTGGTTGAATTATCTGAGGTAAATGATTCTCCTTTAGACGACGCTTTCCCTTTGCATCGTTCTGCGATTAAACCATAAATAACTCTCTGCATATTTATACCAAATGCACCCAGTACGAAAAAAGTCATAGAAAGTTTCCAAACAGAGACTGGAAAACATCAGTAAGTTGAAAAAAACTGTTCGCTAAAAAAAAAAAAAAAGTTAAAAAAATAAAATTGGCAGTTGATAGTATCGAGCTATTGTCACAGAGAGACGCGATTACAACACCTTCATTTACATTCAGTACATGTCTCAAGGCATTGGGAGAATGAAAACAGGCCACGGCTGGAGTATGAAATGTACCACCGCTTTGTACTGTCCGATACTGACCCGGTCCAGGGTGATGTCCAGCGAGGAAAGCAGTGGAGAGGTGGTGGGTCTGCGCAGCACCGAAAAAGGCAGCAAGAGGCAGAGGGATGTCCACAGGCAGAGGAATGTCCACAGGCAGAGGGATGTCCACAGGCAGAGGCATGTCCACAGGCAGAGGGATGTCCACAGGCAGAGGATGCCACAGGCAGAGGGATGTCCACAGGCAGAGGGGATGTCCACAGGGCAGAGGGATGTCCACAGGCAGGGATGGCCACAGGCCAGCAGGACAGTTCAGACAGAGACCGTGACGGCCACAGCCAGCAGGGGCCGGAAGCGTAACCATCCCGCTCCTATGCGTCCTTGAAAGAATCCCTCATACGCAATAAGGGAGAACGCATTGCACACAGAGGAGACGGGGGCAGAGGAGACGCAACGGGCCTACACAGTCAGGACCACACTTTTGTCTGCTTCACAGCGTGGCAGTTGCAGGAGGAGGAGGATGATGGAGGAGGAGGACGACGTGGAGGTGGCTGCTGGAAGAGAGGAGGATGCTGGCGGTGAGCGGTTAGCAGTCAGGGCTGTGCGCGTTCCCATTGGTTCAGCGCGGATGGGGCGGAGAGGAGGCGGCAAGAGGAAGAGGAGGAAAATGGCAAGTGATCCTTCTGGTGGGGGCAGTGACGTCATACCTATTTCAGAGTCTGGCACACATGGCTGACTTCATGCTGGGCTGCTTTTCCCGGGACACACGTGTTGTCCGGATAGTGGAGAACAAACTGTACTGGGTCTTCGCAATCCAAGTTGGACACGTGGCTGGAACTGTCCCTGTACGCCTTGGAGGTGCTTGCCTGCCCTGCCGCCAGCGTGCTATCAGAAAGGGTGTTCCGCGCTGCCGGGGGCATTATCACCGATAAGCGCAGCCGCCTGTCAACCGACAGTGCCGACAGGCTGACGCTAATCAAAATGAACAGCAAGTGGATTGACCCGGACTTTGCTTCTCCAACAGTGGAAAGCAGCCAAAAGTGAAGTGCCATGTGTATGAAGTGCCATTTCCTCCTCCACCTCCTCCTCCTCCTCCTTAACCGCCGTAGAATTGGTCCGTAAATCAGAAAAATTGGGCCTCTTGGGCCTCCACAAAATGTTTAAGAGGTCTCACCTCTTGGGCCTCCACATAATTTTTAAGAGGTCTCACCTCTTGGGCCTCCACAAAATGTTTAAGAGGTCTCACCTCTTGGGCCTCCACAAAATGTTTAAGAGGTCTCACCTCTTGGGCCTCCACATAATTTTTAAGAGGTCTCACCTCTTGGGCCTCCACATAATTTTTAAGAGGTGTCACCTCTTGGGCCTCCACAAAATGTTTAAGAGGTCTCACCTCTTGGGCCTCCACATAATTTTTAAGAGGTCTCACCTCTTGGGCCTCCACATAATTTTTAAGAGGTGTCACCTCTTGGGCCTCCACATAATTTTTATCGGGTCTCCCCTCTTGGGCCTCCACATAATTTTTAATACGTCTCACCTCTTGGGCCTCCACAAAATGTTTAACAGGTCTCACCTCTTGGGCCTCCACATAATTTTTAAGAGGTCTCCCCTCTTGGGCCTCCACATAATTTTTAATACGTTCTCACCTCTTGGGCCTCCACAAAATGTTTAACAGGTCTCACCTCTTGGGCCTCCACATAATTTTTAACGGGTCTCCCCTCTGGGCCTCCACATAATTTTTTAATACGTCTCACCTCTTGGGCCTCCACAAAATCTTTAAGAGGTCTCCCCTCTTGGGCCTCCACATAATTTTTAATACGTCTCACCTCTTGGGGCCTCCACAAAATCTTTAACAGGTCTCCCCTCTTGGGCCTCCAACATAATTTTTAATACGTCTCACCTCTTGGGCCTCCACAAAATGTTTAACAGGTCTCACCTCTTGGGCCTCCACATAATTTTTAACGGGTCTCCCCTCTTGGGCCTCCACATAATTTTTAATACGTCTCACCTCTTGGGCCTCCACAAAATCTTTAAGAGGTCTCCCCTCTTGGGCCTCCACATAATTTTTAATACGTCTCACCTCTTGGGCCTCCACAAAATGTTTAACAGGTCTCACCTCTTGGGCCTCCACATAATTTTTAACGGGGTCTCCCCTCTTGGGCCTCCACATAATTTTTAATACGTCTCACCTCTTGGGCCTCCACAAAATCTTTAAGAGGTCTCCCCTCTTGGGCCTCCACATAATTTTTAATACGTTTCACCTCTGGGCCTCACAAAATCTTTAACAGGTCTCCCTCTTGGGCCTCCACATAATTTTTAATACGTCTCACCTCTTGGGCCTCCACCCAAAAATCTTTAACAGGTCTCCCCTCTTGGGCCTCCACATAATTTTTAATACGTCTCACCTCTTGGGCCTCCACAAAATCTTTAACAGGTCTCACCTCTTGGGCCTCCACATAATTTTTAAGAGGTCTCACCTCTTGGGCCTCCACAAAATGTTTAAGAGGTCTCACCTCTTGGGGCCTCCACAAAATGTTTAAGAGGTCTCACCTCTTGGGCCTCCACATAATTTTTAAGAGGTCTCACCTCTTGGGCCTCCACATAATTTTTAAGAGGTGTCACCTCTTGGGCCTCCACAAAATGTTTAAGAGGTCTCACCTCTGGGCCTCCACATAATTTTAAGAGGTCTCACCTCTTGGGCCTCCACATAATTTTTAAGAGGTGTCACCTCTTGGGCCTCCACATAATTTTTTAACGGGTCTCCCCTCTTGGGCCTCCACAATAATTTTTAATACGTCTCACCTCTTGGGCCTCCACAAATGTTTAACAGGTCTCACCTCTTGGGCCTCCACATAATTTTTAAGAGGTCTCCCCTCTTGGGCCTCCACATAATTTTTAATACGGTCTCACCTCTTGGGCCTCCAACAAAATGTTTAACAGGTCTCACCTCTTGGGCCTCCACATAATTTTTAACGGGTCTCCCCTCTTGGGCCTCCACATAATTTTTAATACGTCTCACCTCTTGGGCCTCCACAAAATCTTTAAGAGGTCTCCCCTCTTGGGCCTCCACATAATTTTTAATACGTCTCACCTCTTGGGCCTCCACAAAATCTTTAACAGGTCTCCCCTCTTGGGCCTCCACATAATTTTTAATACGTCTCACCTTCTTGGGCCTCCACAAAATGTTTAACAGGTCTCACCTCTTGGCCTCCACATAATTTTAACGGGTCTCCCTCTTGGGCCTCCACATAATTTTAATACGTCTCACCTCTTGGGCCTCCACAAAATCTTTTAAGAGGTCTCCCCTCTTGGGCCTCCACATAATTTTTAATACGTCTCACCTCTTGGGCCTCCACAAAATCTTTAACAGGTCTCCCCTCTTGGGCCTCCACATAATTTTTAATACGTCTCACCTCTTGGGCCTCCACAAAATCTTTAACAGGTCTCCCCTCTTGGGCCTCCACATAATTTTTAATACGTCTCACCTCTTGGGCCTCCACAAAATCTTTAACAGGTCTCACCTCTTGGGCCTCCACATAATTTTTAAGAGGTCTCACCTCTTGGGCCTCCACAAAATGTTTAAGAGGTCTCACCTCTTGGGCCTCCACAAAATGTTTAAGAGGTCTCACCTCTTGGGCCTCCACATAATTTTTAAGAGGTCTCACCTCTTGGGCCTCCACATAATTTTTAAGAGGTTCACCTCTTGGGCCTCCACAAAATGTTTAAGAGGTCAGGTCCCTCTGGACCTCCAATTTAAGGCCCCTGGCCTCAATTAAGGGGCCCCACATAATTTTAACGGGTCTCCCCTCTTGGGCCTCCACATAATTTTTAATACGTCTCACCTCTTGGGCCTCCACAAAATTGTTTAACAGGTCTCACCTCTTGGGCCTCCACATAATTTTAGAGGTCCTCCCCTCTTGGGCCTCCACATAATTTTTAATAGCGTCTCACCTCTTGGGGCCTCCACAAAATGTTTAACAGGTCTCACCCTCTTGGGCCTCCAGCCATAATTTTTAGACGGGTTCTCCCCTCTTGGGCCTCCACATAATTTTTAATACGTCTCACCTCTTGGGCCTCCACAAAATCTTTAAGAGGTCTCCCCCTCTTGGGCCTCCACATAATTTTTTAATACGTCTCACCTCTTGGGCCTCCACAAAATCTTTAACAGGTCTCCCCTCTTGGGCCTCCACATAATTTTTAATACGTCTCACCTCTTGGGCCTCCACAAAATCTTTAACAGGTCTCCCCTCTTGGGCCTCCACATAATTTTTAAGAGGTGTCACCTCTTGGGCCTCCACAAATGTTTAAGAGGTCTCACCTCTTGGGCCTCCACATAATTTTTAAGAGGTCTCACCTCTTGGGCCTCCACATAATTTTTAAGAGGTGTCACCTCTTGGGCCTCCACATAATTTTTAACGGGTCTCCCCTCTTGGGCCTCCACATAATTTTTAATACGTCTCACCTCTTGGGCCTCCACAAAATGTTTAACAGGTCTCACCTCTTGGGCCTCCACATAATTTTTAAGAGGTCTCACCTCTTGGGCCTCCACATAATTTTTAAGAGGTGTCACCTCTTGGGCCGCCACAAATTTTCCATGAGCCTCTGGCCAGCCCACGGCCTCTTCCTGCCTTTTGCGGTCCTACGCATCCCTCAACATCCCCACTGCTTTACCTGCTAGACATGACACTGGGCCAGGTCGGGTCACTGACATCTCAAGCGCCAACAATTTGGGCATTTTAAGGCTTCTGCATGTGTTTGAGTTGTTTTTACATTTTAAAGAAGACATGTCTGACCACATCTCACACACACAATGACAATTAGGGGTGGGGTCTATTTGCTTTCCCCTTTGCTTATGCCATCTGTGGTTGTCATAGGCAACGTGATTTTAAGGGGTGCAGAATTTTATCTTCTTTTTTGTCTAGTTTGGCTTGGGGTCCATGGCAATGTAGAGGAAAGAAGGTTTCCTTGTATGGTCTCACTTTACAGAGAGGTTAGATTGTGTTTGGAGTGTATTGTTGAGAGGCTGTGATAGTGGCGTAATAGTGCGACTTGGGCGCGTTATATGCACCCAGACATGCTTCCCCTGCTGTCCCAGTTGCATTCCAGCAGTGTTGGCATCCTTTTCTGAGGTTCCAGGGTGGACTTGGTGACCTCCAAGTGGTCGAATTGAGATTTCCAAGTGGCGAGCATTTTTTTTCCCATAGACTTTAATGGGATTCGATATCCGGTCGAATAGTCGAATTTCGCAGTCTATTCGAATCGAATTTCGAACTTTCGAATATTTCACTACTCGCTCATCTCTACTTTTGACATGCCTGCTCTTTTGAATATTCTGCTTATATCTCTCACTGCCCCTCCTCCTCTTCTGCCTCTCTATGATATCCACTGCAGTCACCTCCCTCCTTGAGGGGCGCCCCTCTTTCAGAGCCTTTGACTGCCTGATCCCCATTGGAGAAGAGTGGATCCGTCCCTTCTCCAATCGGGACACACACACACCTTTTGTGTTGTCCCACTACACTACACATGAATCCAATGACTCACACGCGAATCCAATGATTCACGTACCCCCAGTTGCTTAAACCACGCACAGCGTAACCAACTGGGCACCAACCTGCTCACACGATGCACAAAGCAAAGATACAGGTTGGCCTACAGGATCCCTGTGGACCTCACAGAGAGGTGGGCTCTTTAAATACTAACTAAATGAATGCAAGCATTGAAATCTCTTTCTTGATATTCTAACTTCCTCTTTTTTTCCAGTTCCTTAATTTCTATCATGGCATATTATAAAACACAGGCAATCTCCGTCACTCTCATCATACACCTAGGTTTCAGGCACACCATTCACTCCTACCACAGACAAGGAGGTGTTCTTTTAAAATCTCAAAGATTCCGAAAAGGACAATACTCGAACAGTGGTCATGAAAAGTAGGAAGGCACAAAGTAAGAAAAATATCTTACCTGTGTATTTGAAGGTGCAGTTCCCAGTTGCCATAATGACCAAAGCTCTTCCACGATCGTCCCCTTGGATATCTGATGGATTTTTCCCGGGAAGCGGCACCACATGTTAATGTAATTTAGGATAAGTCCCAAATTAGACTTAATACTCTGTGGTGTTCAAATTATGTTAACATTTCCCCCTTCATGGTAAGAGGGTGATCATGCAGATCTCTCCTGGTTACACCCAGGGAGCTAATTTTATTAGAAATACATGATGATGTAATCACACCCCCCTTTGTCATCAATTTTAATATGTCCAATCACAATCATACAAGTTTACATTAAACAACAAATCAAAAGAATGATAATGGCAGCCAATGGGATACACATTACTTCATCTATCTGGGAAATTCCATATGCATATATTAACTTCTGCTAAGTTCCTGTTTACCTATAGACATATCAAGTGATTATGAGTCATTTTTATTTTTAAGCATACATGACATCTAATGGAGATTAGAGATTATAAGATATAATAGATATGTCTATAAGGAGATGGAGACCACCTAATAATGAAACATACAACCCTAGCACAATTGTGTTCACCAACTAACTAAATTTCTTTAACACTACTCAAACGGTTGATCGGCGGGGTGAGTGTCAGACCCCCACTGATCAGATACTATCCAAATGATAGGTGATCAGTTTAAAAGTCCCTGAAAACCCCTTTAATTTATAATACACAACTCAGCCACCACAACATTAAAAGATACATATAAAATATATTAGATAGATAGTCCTTCTTCATTGTTAATGGCACCTTTAAACAGGGGCTGTCTTGCCTGCAATCTCCTGCAGGTTATTTGACAGTAAACACAGAATATTTTTACATATTATGGCTGATGTAGGAATAAGTAAATGTAGGAATAAATAAATAAAACTAATGCAGAATAACTCTCCCTGCAGTCTCCCTCCACTCTCCCTGCACTGACCCTGCACTCTCCCTATCCAATATTCTTCTATTAATCATTTTCAGTAACACTGTCCCTAGTGCATGAGCGCTTGCTACGTCTCACCCTATGCTCAGCTGATAGGACAATGGCGGTGACCACGCAGGATCAGGGTTTTATAGGACTGTGACATCAAAGTGGATGGCTACCTGCAGATTGGATGGCTGCTTTGTAAGATGTGTAGCAGACATTTTAGGAAAAACTGATTCGTTACCACGAAGCGCAAGTTTGCGAATCAAAGTTTTCTTAAACTATGGACCGAATTCTTCGGTTTGCTCAACATTATTTATTATCATGCTTAGTGTGAAATAAGTATAATATAAAAAGGTAAAGAATAATGAATAAACATCCCAAAAAGTGAGCTAATGTAATACAACAAGGCCCAAAATAAGGTCCTTCCAACTTGGGTGCAACATATTGATCAATCTCACTACAGATTCAGTTTTGCCTTCAGCTTTAAGGGGTGCAGTGTTCCAATGCACACTGTATTATGCAAGTATTGAGTGCTTCTATGGGAAAAATCATGCCTGTCAGGTATCATTTAGCAGAAGATATTACAGCGGAATTTACATTTTATATGTCAGTCTAAGGCTAGGGCTACATGGTGATGTTTTTGCGCTATTTCAATAGTGTCACACTGCAACAAGCTGCGACTGTGACACGACAGTCTCAAAAAAGTCCATCCAAGTTGGATTTTTGTGCGACTGTCACGCTGCAGTAGCAGCATGTTGCATGTTGCAGTGTAACACCAATGACTATCATAGCACTATCACGTGACATTGGTATGTCATAAATGTCGCACAACACATGGCACAGTGTAGCTGTTCCCTTTTTGTCACATGTCGCACACGTAAGTGTGCTGGAGAAAGACTCACTAAATTTATTAAGAGACGCAGGTGCATTTTCTGGCAATCTCTGCACCTGAAAAGCAAAAGCCAGCTTTGTGCTATAATTTACACTAGTTTCTCCTGCAAATTATAGTAAATCGGTTAGGCCGCAGGAAGACCCCGATCCCTCCTGCTAACCATGCCTAATTTTTTTCAAAGTAGCTATACAGTGGTATAGTAGAATGCTACTAGAATTTACTTTTAATGTATGCTTTATGTGTAATCTTGCACAGGCTCTTTATACATCTGTTCATTTATGTTGGAATACACATTCTCACATAGTAGATGCTTGCGAGATTCCCGCGCGCGTGCAATGCGTGATGCGAACGCATTGCAACCACACTGAATCCTGACCCATTCATTTCAATGGGGCTTTTCACATGAGCAATGTTTTTCACGCATCAGTTCGCCGTTGCGTGAAAATCGCAGCATGTTCTATATTCGGCATTTTTCACGCAGCCCTGGCCCCATTGAAGTGAATGGGGCTGCGTGAATAACACATTGCATCCGCACGTAAGTGCGGATGCAATGCGTGATTCACTGATGGTTGCTAATAGATGTTGTTTGTAAACATTCAGTTTTTTATCACGCGCGTGAAAAACGCATCAAAACGCTTCGCACCCGTGCGGAAAAAACTGAACAAACGTACGCAATCGCAGTCAAAACTGACTGCGATTGCGTGCTGATTGGTGCGGATGCGTGCGGATTTTCCGGAACGCATCAGGACTGAATCCGTGACGCTCGTGTGAAAGAGGCCTTAGTCTGGAAGACACTGTCAATTTCCTTGCTGTAAATAGCAGCTGTAAGTTTTACTTAGTGGAGGTTCAATGCCAGGAGCTCCCACAGTGCAGGAGAATCTGCAACCGCCCATACTGCCATGGCTTCTCATTTTGATAATTGGTGCATTGCAATTCCTTACAGCACTGGTGCTCTATCATTTGGTGAATTCATAAATGCATGTAACTATTTGAGATTTAAAAATTGATCATTGAACATTGGAATTATGATAAAACTACAAATTAAAACAATAAGTAATTAGAAAAGAGCAGGAATCAGTTTCAATGTGGTACTTTCACGGCATGCCACTTTCTAACATGTTATTTGGTGAAACTCCTGCCTTCTTTGTGCTGTTATTCTGAAGAGTGTGACTTCGAACCCTCTAGAAATGCTATTAAATCTCACGAGTGAAATTGTGGAGAAACCATATCAAAAACTGCATGGAAATACAGTTTTTTGTAAAACCACAGTAATTTCCAAAATAAAATTTGAAATATGAATAATAATCCAAAAAAGGTTTCCAGCAAACACTTGATTCATTAAAACGCTTGTCATTTTTATTTTCAAATAATTAAAAAATTAAAATAAAAGAGTATACAGTCATGGCCAAAAGTTTTGAGAATGACACAAATATTATATGTTCACATGATCTGCTGCCCTCTGGTTTTTATGTGTGTTTGTCAGATGTTTTATGACATACAGAAATATAATTGCAATCATTATTATGAGTAACAAAAGCTTATATTGACAGTTAGAATGAGTTAATGCAGCAAGTCAATATTTGCAGTGTTGACCCTTCTTCAGGACCTCTGCAATTCTCCCTGGCATGCTCTCAATCAACTTCTGGACCAAATCCTGACTGATAGCAGTCCATTCTTGCACAATCAATGCTTGCATTTTGTCAGAATTTGTAGGTTTTTGTTTGTCCACCCGTCTCTTGATGATTGACCACAAGTTCTCAATGGGATTAAGATCTGGGGAGTTTCCAGGCCATGGACCCAAAATCTCTATGTTTTGTTCCCTGAGCCATTTAGTTATAACCTTTGCTTTATGGCAAGGTGCTCCCTCATGCTGGAAAAGGCATTGTTGATCGCCAAACTGCTCTTGGACGGTTGGGAGAAGTTGCTCTCGGAGGACATTCTGGTACCATTCTTTATTCATGGCTGTGTTTTTAGGCAAGACTGTGAGAGAGCCGATTCCCTTGGCTGAGAAGCAACCCCACACATGAATGGTTTCAGGATGCTTTACAGTTGGCATGAGACAAGACTGGTGGTAGCGCTCACCTCGTCTTCTCCGAATAAGCTGTTTTCCAGATGTCCCAAACAATCAAAAAGGGGATTCATCAGAGAAAATGACTTTACCCCAGTCCTCAGCAGTCCACTCCCTGTACCTTTTGCAGAATATCAGTCTGTCCCTGATGTTTTTTCTGGAGAGAAGTGGCTTCTTTGCTGCCCTCCTTGAGACCAGGCCTTGCTCCAAGAGTCTCCGCCTCACAGTGCGTGCAGATGCACTCACACCTGCCTGCTGCCATTCCTGAGCAAGCTCTGCACTGCTGGTAGCCCGATCCCGCAGCTGAAACACTTTTAAGAGACGGTCCTGGCGCTTGCTGGTCTTTCTTGGGCGCCCTGGAGCCTTTTTGGCAACAATGGAACCTCTCTCCTTGAAGTTCTTGATGATGCGATAGATTGTTGACTGAGGTGCAATCTTTCTAGCTGCGATACTCTTCCCTGTTAGGCCATTTTTGTGCAGTGCAATGATGACTGCATGTGTTTCTTTAGAGATAACCATGTTTAACAGAAGAGAAACAATGATGCCAAGCACCAGCCTCCTTTTAAAGTGTCCAGTGGTGTCATTCTTACTTAATCATGACAGATTGATCTCCAGCCCTGTCCTCATCAACACCCACACCTGTGTTAATGGAGCAATCACTGAAACGATATTAGCTGGTCCTTTTAAGGCAGGGCTGCAATGATGTTGAAATGTGTTTTGGGGGATAAAGTTAATTTTCTAGGCAAATATTGACTTTGCAAGTAATTGCTGTTAAGCTGATCACTCTTTATAACATTCTGGAGTATATGCAAATTGCCATTATAAAAACTGAAACAGTAGACTTTGTAAAAATTTATATTTGTATCATTCTCAAAACTTTTGGCCATGACTGTACAAGCTTAACCACCAATTACTGCAGTTAGTACACCAAAAGAAGCTAATATATACAGTATATCAATAGTTCAGTTACCTGCAATGTCCCATTGAATGAATAGTGCTAATTTTAAAGCGCAGTGGTCGATCAATAATAGACTGAGGTTTTTTTGATGATCGAGGCATTTTTTCAATGTGGTGAGTGGGATAAGTGTGTACCAGGACCTCTGATAGTGGCTTATCTTTCTTGGGAACATTGGATTGAGTTTATTGAATTTCAGCACTCTCATCCTTCTTTCCCTTGATGCCTGCCATTTGGGGACCACTAGACTTCCCTAAGGTTGGGTTTACATACTCCAATTTTGACAAATTTTACTATCCTGAAGGATGTGTCCGAACTGACTAATTACAGGCACAAAATAAATTCTTGAACTTTCACATGCCCAATCGATCTTTCTCAACATCTACAACTGAGGGCTATTCAGGGGCTAACCCATACCCATTAGTTTGACAGATGATCCCACCACATTGGTGGGTTTAGTCAACTTGTATCTAATGCGTATGGCCAGCTTAGTCTCTGTTCACATATACTTTAATGGCGTTCATTTAACGTATACACCATAACGCATTGCCATACAGTGAGAATCGTCCCTCATAGGATCCCACTGTAAAATAAAGTATACAGTTAATGTATTTTTTTTTTAATGGATGCCATTGAATTTAATACCAAAGTTTACTACACTATTCCATGACATATTTTGCAATACTAGTGTATTTTGGCCAAAGGACACTCATTTGGCTTTTGTCTAGCCAATCCAAGCCCATAGACATATTTAGTATGAATTTTGGCAGCTTTCCTAATCAAAATGTACACCACGATTGAGATGTGAACCCGACTACAACCTTAAAGGGGTATTCCCATCTCACAAATGTAGTTTGTATAGTTAGATATAGCCATACCAATATTATTACTAATAGAATGTATTTATATAAAATGTGCCGTTTAGAAGATTTGCCTATTTGTATAGGCATTGTCCCACACACACCAGTCAGGCTGTTGCCCCTAGTTACGGCCACCGTGGCCACGTAGTAGTGGTGGTCAGCTTGCTCCTTTTCAAACCCGCTCTGAGGTAACTGCTGTATTGTGAACGCACATTGCATAAGCATGCAGAGACACATCTTAGGGCACTTTCACATCTGCGTTTTGGATGCTACCAGTCCAAAACGCAATGGTCAGGATCCTTCCAAAATGCAGACTTTATAAACGGATCCTGCTCCATATAAATTAATTGATCTGGGAACAGGATCCGTTTCTCTGCGTTTCGGAAACACAGACAAAAATGCTACAACCTTAAGATGTGTCTCCGCATGCTCATGCAATGTGCATACACAATACAGCAGTTACCTCAGAGCTGGTTTGAAAAGGAGCAAGCCGGCCACCACTACTACATGGCTGCGGTGGTCGTAACTAGGGGCAACAGCCTGACTGATGTGTGTGAGACAATGTCTATACAAACAGGCAAATCTTCTAAATGGTACATTGTATATAAATACATTGTATTAGTAATAATATTGGTATGGCTATATCTAACTATACAAACTACATTTGTGAGATGGGAATACCCCTTTAAATAAAAAGTAATTTTACAATGATATTCCTCACAGCTCAACTTTGTGGCAGCAATTTGGAGAAGACAATCACATGTTGAATGTCTTTGGGATGACCTGTAGTCCAATTTCATATTAATTCCCATGACTGATTCCATTAATGAGATGTTCAACCAGTACATATGGCTACGATGTTGAGGTGACCTGTAACTTTAGATGGCAAAGCAGACCATATACTGTAGATCACCTTCTTCATGCCCACACAGTAGTTAGCCCTTATTCCCTATATCTACAGAAGATAGAAACCTGTAACCATATTAAAAAGGGTGACATGGTTATTTACAACTGGAGACATGGGTTTCTACTTGTATATTTAGCGCTTTTTAATTGCTTTGTTCATATATTATGTTAGTATAATTGCCTTTTATAACAATACTTGAGTCGGCAGTTATTGCCAAAGCACTACATGGGTTCTAACCCATGTACCTGCTTTTATTGAAACTAATGCAAATCATTTCAATGACTATAAAACATTTTGCATATATGTGAATGCAAATATGAAAATTCAATGGAATTCCTGCTGTGAGCATGGAATTCTCTTTCTATAAATATATCTGTGATCATGAAGGTAATTTGGATAATGGGGCATAGCATTTCTTTATGTTTCTTTTTGGTTTCCTATTGGAAGAATAACAATGTAAATCATACTGTATATGTACAAATAAAAATCACTGTACACTTTTGACAGTATTTAAAATATTCTGGGCCTGCTGTTTCTGAAACTAAAGAGCTTGAAATTTTGAGATTACTAACAATATTGCTGGACCTCCTGCTGAGTCAGTATTGTTCAGGGCTTTATTGTAAAAAAAAAGTTTACAATATGCATATAAGGACTAGCATGGAACGTCAAAGATAGATAATTGCTGTCAGGCTTAGTACTTAGGACTAAATGGGGCTCTAGTGTGAAGCAACTCAATAGTTACAGAAATAAGACACCAGCTAGAAGTACAATAAAAACGTATTTGAAACTGGGGGGGGGGTCATTTATCAAACTGGTATAACTTAGAACTGGCTTAGTTGCCCATAGCGACCAATCAGATCTCACCTTTCATTTTAGACAGCTTCTTTGGAAAATGAATGGAGGAATCTGATTGGTTACTATGGGCAACTAAGCCAGTTCTACTCTACACCAGTTTGATAAATAACCCCCTAGGTTTGTACTTAGAGTAGGTATATAGATACTTGTGTATAGTTTGACATAGTAGGACAACTCCTTTTCAAATTCTGATTCCTCTAGATTACTTTTCAGTTTCAGGCTGGTGTTTCTTGGGCATACCAGAGTAAATGAATAAGAAATTATTTGAAATCATCTCACCAACCATTTATGCAAAACCTGTGCACATGCAATTTTAAATTCATCATAGTCTCTGTTGTTATCATTACAAACATCGGACTTATAAAGTTAAATGAATTATAACCTATAAGCAAAATTTACAAATATAGGACATATCATTAGGGTTAAGACATAACCTGGATGCTATAACCTATAAGAAATAGACCCTTGTGGAAAGTGGCTCCTTGTGGCTCCAAAGTCACCTCCAAATGGGACTATCTTTGACTGGACCTTTGGGGCTCTATTGATATAGGGTTCCATTGGAGGACTTGCTAGTAAAGTCATACAATATAATCAATCCACAAACTTTGTAGTAAAAAAAAATAGTGTACTGTAGCTATGTCATCCAATGTAATGAATCCACAAAATCTGTGGTAAAAAAAAAAACAACTAACAAAAGTCATCACTAGACAAAAGAAATACATCTTATTGATGGCTTAAAGCTAGCCAAGGCTTTACCCTTCTAACTTGACTCTCTCAGGGTGAAAACAAATTCATGTCTATTGTGTGCCTTAAAATGTTTTAACAAAAATGAAAAGAGCTCATTTAGAAACCCTCCTCCCAGAATTCCAGAGGAGCGTTGCCTGGCTCATAAAACTCCTCAACTCTATCGCTCAACTCTAATTGTGACATCTTCTGAATAGAAGTTTCATTGTAACGCAACCTAAGACTGGATTTACATACAAATTCAGTTTTGATGTCATTTTCAGTGTATATTTTGATGCAATTTTTTAAACCAAAGCCATGACTGGATCCAGGAGAGAGGGAAAAGTAAGTACTTCTACAATTCTATTCACTCCAGTTTTTGGATAAAAAAAATGCACCAAAGTTTCTGCAAAACAGCAATGCTGGAATCCAGCTCTACAGCGATGTCTATGTGGTCTGATAGCATAACATAAGATTTTTGTACGGTTTGCAGATAAAGACATGCTTTTTTAATCATAATAAACTAGGGAAGACAGTGACACATTGTTTTCAAAATCACTTGCACCAACTTATTCTAAAAGTAAAAACAGAAAACAATCAAATAAATAATCTGTACAACTCTACAGCTCTTATTCCATACATATTGCAGAGGTTTTTTTTTCTAAATTAATGTTAAAGGGGTTTGCTGAGATCATATAAAATGTCCCTAAAGTCAGTAATTGTGTTAAAATAACAAATACTCACCTATTCTCACCTATTTAAAGGCTATGAACACCTTTGGGGACATATTTTTGGTATTGCTAAATGCTACTCATTTTGTGCTAAAAATATTTTTTTCAATTGGTCTTTATTAAACATTTTCAACAGTTTTGCCTGTAAAGCTCTCAGTTTCTGTACATCTGCAGACTAGCAGGCTTTTTGTATACAATGAATCTCACCAGGGAACTGCTCTGTTGACTGGGTCTGTAGCCCTGAACTCCTGATAAACGGATAAGAATTTAGCTATAATGAGTATTTATGAGCTGTCAGGAAAGGAAAGATGAGGCCTACACACCCAGCCAACATAGCTTCCTGACAGATTCAGTGTGAGCAGAGAGCTGGCTAGTCTGCAAATGCACTGAAACTGATAGTAGTAGAAAAAAAAAAGCTGTTTTTTTTTGTTTGTTTTTTTAAATAAAGGCCAATTGAAAAAAATATTTTAGATGCAGATGAATAGAATGCAATAATATTTTTAAAAATTGCCCTCTAGAATATCCATAGCCTTTAATCCCCACCACTCCAGCTGCTGTCTTCAAGGCTTTGTTTACTTGTCTGGAGTGATGACAGGCCTGTATACCCACATGACCGCTGTAGCCAGTCCATGGCCTCAGCAGTATATGCCACCAAATTGCTGAGGATTGTTATAGGCTGCAGCAGTCACATGGAGTATACAGACATGTCATTGATGCAGTAAAGTAGGCACAGCCCTGCTGGAAGGAATGGAGTGGTGGCTCTGGAGTATAGCCTTTTGTTATTTTACCACAAACCCTTGCTCTGGGCACAATGTTTATTTCCCATGCTAATATAATTGCCTATTTCTCACGGAAATAAACCTAAATAAAAATCAGTCAATGCCCTGTAGATTACAGTAAGAGATTGTGCAGGATTCTTTCCCACAAGATTTCCATTGCTTAATAAATAAGCATGGAGAGAATGAAAAAGTTTTGTACCATCTATGCTTTCAGTTGATTTTGTTCCTTGTGATGTCATATGTACAGCATTCAAACTGTATTGGTGCCCGGAGCGCTATTCTAATACCAAGAATGTGATGTTTTATTCATGTGAGAAGCATACAGTGAATTAAATCTGTTTACTTAGACTAGAAAAGAAATCTCCTCCAATGACTATAACCTTGTAAATCAATATACACTAAAAAAAAAACAATGAAATAGCACACACGTCCAGTGGGGACATGCCTTGTTCTTGATTTACTAAGGTTATTTAAAATGTTGTGTTAATATTTGTGGCATTTTTATTTGAGTTTATTTGCTTTGGAATGTAGGCTGTTCCTAGCGATTCAGATAAACTTACAAGTGACTTGTTCCATATTTCTCCAATTGTAAGTTCATATGCTTAACTTGTATCATACAACTTATTAAAGGGTTTTCCAAGATTCAGATATTGATGATCTGTTCTCACAATATCCTATTCAAGTGAATAGGGTTGAGCTGCGAAACCATGTGCAGCCGCTATCCAATGGGAAGAGCTGTGTTTGTTATGCTTTGCACTTTCCCCACTATAATTTGCAGCCCTTTACTTTGTATTTTCATAGAGCTAAATTGTACCATTAAGTCTTGTGTTTCTTCCTCTATAATTACCTTCTCAAAGTAAAGCTCCAGTTGTTAGTAGAACATGTCTACACTTTCCTCACATGTCCTTTTGACCTCCCATTTTGTCAGACCGATGTGCTTTTTCAATGACTCCAGCAGCAACCACATTACAGGTCACTGAGTATAGATCCACTACTTCAGTATGCATCTTTTAGCTGCTAAGAGTACTATATGCATAATAGCCTGGGATGGGGTCATTATTGGAGTCGATGAGGCGCCCTCATTGAAAATATACAGCCATGGATCCTCTTTGATTCTAATGCACATTATGAAAGGGATGATAATTCCTTCCAAAACACATTTAGCTGTGAGCATTTCTAGAACCCCTGATACAAAGTAAGAAAAAGTAGGCTACATTTTGGATATTCTTTTTTATATCCAGGAATATGTTTCTCCAAAGATAATTCAGAAGCATATTGTTCTGTGAATGAGGAGACACAGGACTTCTAAGATATTATCTTCTCCACCCTTGTGTACCCTACCATCAGTCTGATGGTATTTCTGCCACCAACAGGTCCGAATCTAGTACTTTCTCCAATTAGCCAAAGCGCTTCTCAGATATTATGTTCTTCACCCTTGTGTACCCTACCATCAGTCTGATGGTATTTCTGCCACCAACAGGTCCGAATCTAGTACTTCCCCCAATTAGCCAAAATGACTATATCTGATTTAGTTTGGACAAATACAGGAATCAGCAGTACTGTATTTTTTTTCTTTTTTTAGTGTTCTTGGATGTTTATAGATTTAAATGGGCTGCCCCATCTGTCTGGGACCCCACTTTATTAACCAAACCATTCAGCTGGATTATTGTATTACATGCACAACCTCCGCTTCCTGATGATCACTAGGGGCCGGATGTGAATTGAAGTCAGAGCAGTGTAAGAAAGTGCCAACTGCCTCCCCGCTATGGGAAAAAAGCCCTGCTATTTTTATTGAACCAATCGTTCTCATAATTTAAGTTCACTTCATAGAGGAAAAGGGTGAGGTAGAATAGTTCTCTATAAAAACAAAAGTATGACAATATAGAAAACTTTTTTACCCCTTTGGATTGCACTTAGAAGCAGAGCAAGGTAAATATAGGGGGCTATCAAGGTAATAATGCTAAGGTTTCTTTGATTATTTCTGGCATTTTCTTAGCTTTTCTAATCCATTAATAAATATAATAAACTCATTAACATGCCTTAGACCTATGTTTTATATTTCATTCATTTAGTAACTCATGAATCTGGTGTATTAAACACTCAAAATTAAACTGGTTGAATGTATTTTTCAGCTGAACTATTCAGTTATGGTACAGTGGTTAACATCCAACAACAACAAAAAAAAAGTCTCATGCATGGCAAGGCATTCTGTGTAAATGTTAGAGACACATGAAATAAATACAAGTTTGTGCTCAGGTTCTGCATGAGGAGTTAGTTTATTAAATCTGAAATGGCTGCTTGGGCCAATTGTAGAATAAATCTACCATTGAATGACTCTGTCAGTGGTCTTAGTTTCTGACTTTAATTGTTGCAAGTGAATCTGCCTTTTCTCCATGAGAAAATGCATTTCTCAGCATAAATGGTGCAACTGCAGTGTTTTTTAAAGAGAACTGCCCGGTATAAAACACACTTTAGTACGTTTTAAAGGGAGTCTGTCACCTCATTTACGCGTATATAACTAACAGCAGTGCCCCACAGAAGATTGCAGACACATCCCAGACATACCATGTGTGCACTTTGTGTCTGTATTCCATGTCCAGAAAAAGCACTTTTATTCTGTAGGAAAACAGCTCCCAAGTGTCCAGCTGAAAGTGAAACTAAAAACAGCTTTCTCTCCCGACTCGATTTCTAACAGCTATATCTTCTGATATATTGGATATATTGCTGTGACTTTGGTATTTGCATTTGAAAGCCTGGAATGTCAGCTTTCAAAGAAGGTAAGAACCATTTTTCTATCTGCTACCAATCCCAAGATATGAGCAGCTAAAGCAGCCCTCCCCTCTTCAGTCTGGTTTGCTTTGAGCACTTGCAGCAGCAGAGCCGGGCACTTGGGAGTTGTTTTTCTGCAGAATAAAAGTGCTTTTTCTGGACGTGTAATACAGACACACCATGCACACATGTATGTCTGGGATGTGTATGCAATCTTCTGTGGGGCAGTGATCTTAGTTATATAGGTGAAAATGAGCTGACAGACTCCCTTTAAGTACTATCTCTTAAAATTATATTGTGGGCACAGAGTCTGACAAAATAATAGACATCAGATGCTTAGCAAAATCAAACCCCATTTGGAGATGGCTTTGAAGCCAATTGCTTTGCACTATGGTCTATTTCTTATGGGTTGATTCATACATAATCTATTAGACCATACTGATGGTATGTGTACAATGATAACAACAGAGCTTGTAGTATAATAAAAAGCATGTAGTGCAAATCCTCTATATATAGTAAACCAGGGTACCCAACCCACATGTAACCCACCATGTCATTCTGTGTGGCCCTCAACCACCTGGACACAGAAATGCACTTTGTAGTCCTCTCTGAGTTCTCCATATATCAGGGCCCCTCTTTGGCACTCCAGGAATAAGTAAATGAGTTTGAAATATGGCAGTCTATGCATGTGGCTCTCTACATTGTAGTTTAAAAGAGTTGTGAAATGCTAGGCTGGTCATAATCACTATAGCCTCCAATGGAAAGACTCATATGAAGGCATTGTCTTCTCTGCTTAGACTTAAGTAGAAGATAGGTGGGATTCTTAGAAGTGGAACTTGCACCTTTCAGAGATTTATGGCATATATTTTGTCATTCCAGAAAAGTCCCAGATGACAATATCCCCTTACAGTTTATTGTGGCCCTTTGGAGTGGTTTAGTAAGATTATGTAACCCTCAGGTCAGAAAAGCACTCCTCATACAGATTATGGGTGGACCTTCAGATGTTGAAGTTACAAATCTTACAGAATGGGCTGTTTCCTCATGACAACACTGTATTGAAAGAAAGACTGAACTTCATAGTATTCTGATTGGTTGTCTTATGTTTAGGACCCCATGATAACACTAACCTATCAGACTAAATGAAGAAGGACTATTCTTGTGAGGGGATAAAAAGCTAAGCTCCTCTTACAGACAGCCTGCAACTTAAATCTCTTTTGACATTACATATGAATAAGATATATAATTAATTTGCTAACCAATCCTGCGAAAGAGCCACTATGTTACAGTGGTTGTGGAACCACTTTGCTAACTGAGCAGTTTGACTTTGGGCTATTCCTGAAGGCGTTGTTCTGGTGGTCACCTGGTTTTCACCCCTTAACCCCAATACAGGGATCTGGTCTTTGCAGCAGGAAGGCCACCAGGATGCTACACCTTGGAATAGTCCTGATAAAGTTGGCAGCTGGCCCACGGAGGTCATAGATACTGATGGAGAGCACCAGAGGACCAGGCAAAGCACAAAGATCGAACCAAGGTGTGGTTGGCCAGATGGAGTACATGCAAATCCAGGGTCAGGGCCAATGGAAGTAGGTAAGAATATAGGCTGACAAACAGATCAAGTTCACAAGTACAAGTTAGGTCAGACGACAGATACACAGACTGGGTACAGAGACAGACAAACAGATTATTACACCTGTATATGTTCCAGCAAGCAAAGTGACTTGGCAGATGTATTGAGCCCTAATACAAAGCGTGGGAAACAGCTAAACATATATAACAGGGCTAATTAGCACCACCCAGCCTATCACCTGTACGCAGATCAAGAAGCAGTTAACCCCTACAGTACCACAGAGTGCTATGAGGTTCAATGAATAAATCCTAATTCACACACAGAAAGGCACACTACAAATCGTATGGTTATTCTTATTTAAAGATGGTTATTTTTTTAATAATTTTTGAAAAAGAAAAAATACAAAATTATGAAAAAATAAAATTGTAAGATTTTTCCTATTTTAAATGTTCATGAAATGTATGTAAAATAGGTAGCATTTGGGAATACCTTAACAAGGAATAGGACCATAGGAGTGTGTGTAAGTCAAGGTGAAAGGTAATTTCAGATGATGCAGGGCTGAACACTGATCTATACATATGCTGAATTTGTTATTTACTGTTTCTTTAGTGCATTATGATTAACTAATGAGTTAAAGGGGTATTCCCATCTCACAAATGTAGTTTGTATAGTTAGATATAGCCATACCAATATTATTACTAATAGAATGTATTTATATAAAATTTACCGTTTAAAAGATTTGCCTATTTGTATTTCCATTGTCCCACACGCATCAGTCAGGCCGTTGCCCCTGGTTACGGCCACCACAGCCGTGTAGTAGTGGTGGTCAGCTTGCTCCTTTTCAAACCTGCTCTGAGGTAACTGCTGTATTGTGAACGCACATTACATGAGCACGCGGAGACACATCTTAGGGTTGTAGCATTTTTGTCTGCGTTTCCAAAACTCAGAGAAATGGATCCTGTTCCAAGATCAATTCATCTCTATGGAGCAGGATCTGTTTATAAAGTCTGCGTTTTGGACGGATCCTGACTGGTAGCGTCCAAAACGCAGATGTGAAAGTACCCTATGATGTGTCTGCGCATGCTGATTCAATGTGTGTTCACAATACAGCAGTTACCTCAGAGCGGGTTTGAAAAGGAGCAAGCCGGCCACCACTACTACATGGCCATGGTGGCCGTAACTAGGGGCAACGGCCTGACTGATGTGTGTGGGACAATGCCTATACATATAGGTAAATCTTCTAAACGGTACATTTTATATAAATACATTCTATTAGTAATATTGGTATGAGTATATCTAACTATACAAACTACATTTGTGAGATGGGAATACCCCTTTAAAGGGGTTTTCCCAAGAAAATTAGTCTACATTGTACAACTCAGCACCTGGATCTGAATACTTTTTGCGTGTAATTAAAAAGGCACTGAACCTACCTGTATAATCTACCTGTATAGTGCCACCTGCTGTTCTTTTTTCTAATTTCTCTGTCCACCTTACTGAGGTGGATCCACCTGCTCAGTTACATCCTTTGACAGCTGACAGCTGCAGCAGAAAGAATATGCCCCTAAGAAAGGACACACACCGTGAGCTGTCAGCTTAAAATAAATGTAGTAAAATAATAGGAGCAATGATTGGAAGATCTCTGGATCCCTGTGAGGTACAGGGCTGGCTATAACTTTGTCAGAAAACAATTGTCATATACTGCATGATGTCTGATTTTCAGTTTTTACATTAATTGTTGGATCACCTCTTTAACTGACAGATTTATCTTTAGTCTTCTAGAAATTCCCAATTTAATATTTGTTTGGCATACAGTAATTCAAACAGTACAAAATAGCATATTTTTTACTTAAGATGCCAAAGATGATATATTTATTTCAATATCATAGAGGCTTTTATTACAGAGCTTCTCGAATGGCTCATCATTAGCATATTATTTCGATTAAATTGTATTGTGTCTGAGAAATGACACTAAGCCAGTTGTTTTACTGGATAATTGTGATATATCACAGCTTTTTCACTGCTACATAGCATTTCTGGTTGCATTTTCTGACTATATTTTGCTAAACTGTGTGTCACTGTTGCCATAGTGACGAGTTACTTCTGAATAGAATAGTTCACATAATAAACAAGTTTAATTTTAAAAATAGCAAGTATAATTAAGTTGCTACTTTAAGCTGTTTTTTTTTAATCATCCTAACCATACAATACACTATATAAGACCAGGAGCAAGAGCATAGAGGACTTTGGTTTTTACTGGTAACACCAGGTCATTTACAGTTAGAGGAGGCTTGAGATCTAGTGTGGTGGTATAGATATCAAATGATTTTTAGATAACAAAGTATCTCCCCACCTGACATCTGTGTCTTGCCATAAAATTGTCAGTTTCTTATTCCCAAAACCAGAACACAAGGTCTGTCTAAATAAAACCAGAGAAGCAGAACAACTTCACATAGACAGGAGGTACCTTCCCTTCAACCAGAGCGTGCCTTTCCCTTCAACTAGCTTATCGGCGGGGGTGGCGGACCCCACCAATCTGATATTGATGACCTACAGTGCCTTGCGAAAGTATTTGGCCCCCCTGGAACTTTTCAACCTTTTGCCACATTTCAGGCTTCAAACAAAAAGATATAACATTTTAAATTTTTGGCGATGAATCAACAAGTGGATCACAATTGTGAAGTGGAAAGAAATTTATTGGATCATTTAAACTTTTTTTGTAATGCTAAAACTGAAAAGTTGGGCGTGCAAAATTTTTCGGCCCCTTTACTTTCAGTTCAGAAAACTCACTCCAGAAGTTCATTGAGGATCTCTGAATGATCCAATGTTGTCCTAAATGACTGATGAAGATAAATAGAATCCACCTGTGTGTAATCAAGTCTCCGTATAAATGCACCTGCTCTGTGATAGTCTCAGGGTTCTGCATCATGAAGACCAAGGAACAAACCAGGCAGGTCCGTGATACTGTTGTGGAGAAGTTTAAAGCCGGTCTCTGGTCAGATGAAACCAAAACGAACTTTTTGGAAACAATGCAAAACGATATGTTTGGAGTAAAAGCAACACCCGTCACCCTGAACACACCATCCCCACTGTCAAACATGGTGGTGGCGGCATCATGGTTTGGGCCTGCTTTTCATTAGCAGGGACAGGGAAGATGGTTAAAATTGATGGGAAGATGGATGGAGCCAAATACAGGACCATTCTGGATGAAAACCTGTTGGAGTCTGCAAAAGACCTGAGACTAGGACGGAGATTTATCTTCCAACAAGACAATGATCCCAAACATAAAGCAAAATCTAAAATGGAATGGTTCAAAAATAAACGTATCCAGGTCTTAGAATGGCCAAGTCAAAGTCCAGACCTGAATCCAATTGAGAATATGTGGAAAGAGCTGAAAACTTCCGTTCACAAACGCTCTCCATCCAACCTCAAAGAGCTCAAGCTGTTTTGCAAGGAAGAATGGGCAAAATTTCAGTCTCTAGATGTACAAAACTGATAGACACATACCCCAAGCAACTTGCAGCTGTAATCGCAGCAAAAGGTGACGCAACAAAGTATTAATGCAAGGGGGCCGAATAATTTTGCACGTCGCACTTTTCAGTTTTATTATTACAAAAAAAGTTTAAATGATCCAATAAATTTTGTTCCACTTCACAATTGTGACCCACTTGTTGTTGATTCTTCACCAGAAATTTAAAATGTTATATCTTTTTGTTTGAAGCCTGAAATGTGGCAAAAGGTTGAAAAGTTCCAGGGGGCCGAATACTTTCGCAAGGCACTGTATCCAGAGGATAGGTCATCAATGTTAAAATCACGGAAAATCCATTAAGAAACTCCTCAAGTACTGCATCTAACCATTCCATGTTTTATATGCATGTGTGTGAAATGTTATGATGGGTTGGATGAAGATAGTATGAAGTGGCTATGATTCCCACAAGAAAATATATCTTAGTGGACAGATTGGGTATGCTGACCGCATAAAATTCGGTCATAAAAGGCCACTAAAATACACAGTAGCCTCTCCATGAAATCTGAGGAAGGGGGGCTAGTGGTGGAATCTGCAGACCTTCTTAAGGTGTGTGTCCCTTTAGAAAATTGTCTTTTCTTTGGGGGACAACTCGTTTGATGATCTGGCTGACTTTCTTCGACTGTCTCACAACATATTAAGTTCAGTTTCTTTTACCCCTTTTACTTGGGGATAAGTGGTGAGAGGGCCTGTGTTCCCCCCATTGGATGGAGTGGCAGACAAACATTGACACTTCTGTTCCATTCAACTGTATTGGCCTTCCATTTATCTTGATCATCTTTGAGGTGTTTCTCCACACTTTAATTGGAGTCCACCTGTGATAAATTCAGTTGATTTGACATGATTTAGAAATACACATCCTTGCCTATATACTCTAAGGTCTCACAGCTGAAAAATCAGAGCAAAAACCAAACCATGGGAAGGAAAGAACTGCCTGTAGAGCTCAGAGACAGGACTGCGTGGAAGCACAGATCTAGAGAAGGCTACAAAAAATTCTGCCGCACTTAAAGTTCCCAAGTGCACACTGGCCTCCTCCTAGAGCTGGACACTCTACCAAAAAAGTAATCAGGGGAGAAGGATCTTGTTAAGAGAGTTGACCAAGAACCCAATGTTCACTCTGGCTGAGTTCCAAAGATCCTGTGTGCAGATGGGAGAAACTACCAGAAGGTCAACCATTACTGCAGCATTAAACCAATCTGGGTTTTATGGCAGATTGGCAAGAAATAAGCCTCAATTATAATCGCTGCCAAAGGTGTTTCAACTAAATGCTAACTAAAGGGTCTGATTAGTTATAGCAATGCAATATTTTTATTTTCCTTTTCAATAAATTAGCAAAGATGTAAAAAATTCTGCGTTCACTTTAATTGAGTGCAGAATGATGGGGAAAAACTAGATTTATTTTTATTTTAGCACAAGGCCGCAGCGTAACAAATTGTGAAAAAAGTGAAAGAGTCTGAAGACGTTCCGAATACACTGTATATATAAGGTAACTCATAAAATGAAATGGCCTTAAGGTTCTCAAAGTAGGGAATTAAGGTATATATTTCTAAAATCCCAATTTTTGCAGAACACATTTGAAAGCTTGAGCTATTTAAGAAACATGTGGTTACTGGCTTTTCCAGGGGAAAGACTGCCCTAAACCTATATCTAAATGCTGCTGTCAAGCACTAGTAGCTTGTTGAGGTCTCCCTTGGCATGCGGTAACCTAGATAAATACTCTAACTGAATCCCTATTAAAATATTCTTCAATCCTGCAGTAATTTTTGATTCCTGATACCAGCATTTTGCTACACTACCTTTTTTTACAACTTATATATTGTCAGTAAAGGGTAGCTGAAGACATTCATAAAGTTGCAAGTTTACTTTTATATGATGTTGCTTCATCCAAATAATTTCTTCTAAGCTTTTTTTGTCAGTCGTTTGCTGTGTAATTCAATACTAAAGAGCAGTTTGACTGTTGACTGTCTCTGCAACAGGTTGATCCATAAGTGCAAGCCTTAACCTTTCGTGCATTCTCAAAATAAGAACTACGATTTTCCCTTCCCTAGCGCACTCCCTTTAATATAGCTGCTTATCTCTTGCTTCCCTGAAGGCTTTTTACATGATGCTGACAAGACATTTCAGTTTATACTTTGCAGGTCATCCCAGTTATAGTACATCAAGTTATTCTGGCAGATAAAAAGAAAACAAAATACTGTGCTACATGCTGCTTCTGCAGAAATCTTTCAACTGAGAAAACTGTCAAGCTCCGAGGACGGGTGATTACCTTACTAATAAAATTAGATTAGAAAATATATGGCTGTTAGTTTACAACAAGGTGAAAGGTCTTAGATAGCCTATCGATCAATAATGACATAGCTATAACACAGACAATGAAGCTAAAATTGCTTAGCAGAAGATCCATTCGGGTCTATAAGCTGTGCTTTTAACAGAGCTGTAGATACAACACATTTACTGCCAGCAGTACGCAATGATTACCTAGTGGACAAGCTAGTTAATTTTCTTGATTGAAAACAATAAGAAGCTAGAGGTTATTGTCCTTTTTCAATAAAAAAAAGAACCTGCTATTGGTAAAAATAAAGCTTTCATATATGCAGTGAAATAAAACCACACATGTTTATTATATTTACTGAAATATAAAACTTCACAGCATCCTGCTTATTATTCTCTTTGGTTCAACACTAGGTTTTATTGGTGAAATTCATGAAGTGATGAGAACAGTTTTCTTAAATGGGTTATGCGAGATGAGACCAAAAGAGAAACAGTGCCACTCATGTACATGGGTTGTGTTTGGTATTGCAGCTGAGCCTTCGGAAGTATATCCACCCGGCCATATGAAGGCACAGCTAGCAGACAATTGTGATGTTTTTGAAACAAATTGATCTTTCTTTGCCTAACTTCTAGACCAGGGATCAGGAACGTTTGGCACTGCAGCTGTTGTGAAACTACAACTCCCAGCATGCTCCTTTCATTTCTGTGGGAGTTTAGAGAACAGCCAAGCAAGTGTGCATGATGGGAGATGTAGTTTTACAACACCTGGAGTGACGGAGGTTGCTGATCCCTGTTCTAGACTGTACAGAGTATGTGTCTTGAGCTATAAAACAAAATCTCTAAGTTTGTTTGTTAAAACATGTCCTACTTTGTATTCATAAAATCACATTAGACACTAACAGAAACTCCCCAAAGGTGTACATACACCTTCAATAGTTGGCGGCAAAGTGCTTGTTTAGCTGACAGCTGTCTCTCCTGATTCAGCCGAGCATGGATGTGTTTTCAGTGGGAAGAGAGGAGAAAGCTGCTGCCATGAGGATTGAAGTTCAAAGTGATATTTGTTGGAGGAAATTCGTGAGCTCCCCATATATATTCGATTGTAGGCTGGTTTCACCAAAAATGACTGGTTAGGCTGACAATAGCATAATGCTCAATATTGTTGCTGTCATCATTGAACTACTAAACATTTGACAATATATTTTTACATGAAAAAAAATAAAACACAGAATCTTGTAACCTTGTACGCTTTTAAGATCCCATTCACATCAGCATTAGCAATTTCCATTCTTTTTCTCCATTAGAGGAGCTAAACAACAAAAATAACTGAAGTGCCAGACTTGGCACATCAATGAAGCGGAAAAAAAACAGACAACCTTGGACTATAATAGAGTCTATTCAGTCTTTGTTTGTAGCAGAAATAAGGTCATGCATGCAGGACTTTTTTGTTCGCTCTTTTTGGAGGAATGTACATCAGAGACTCCTATTTGAGCCTCCTGTCAAATGTGAACAAGATCCACAGTATGCTGGTCTGTGCGATATGATGGATAAACATCTGGTCACTAACCTTAGATCATGTCCACCTTTCAACACACAAGGAACATGAGGGAATTAGATAAACAAAAAATCCAGATGCACTGAATAAAATTTAGGGGTCAATGAGTCAGGTTGAGAAATACGCTGAAAATGCAGAACTGCTGCCAAAGTTCAATTTAGAGGGCATAGTCTATAATTTTATTAACCAGGTAGGAAAGCCTGAAACATGGCAAATTTGCCTACTGGCATTCTGAGCAATAAAGAAATATTCCTCAGTATTACTAATATGGCTACTTCCTCCAGAAACTGAGGCCGGGAGAAATCTGCAAAACAAACATCAAGCAATGATTGCCCAAAGTTATGGCAAACAAAGATTCAGTAGCATCAGTGGTGGGATGACCATTCAAGCATTCATGAACCTACAGCCCCTGAGCCAAACACATTTAAAAGAAAAAAATTCTGCTTTGGAAAATTGCATGGGGGGGTGTGGGGAACTTGTATCACAAGGGTAATATTTGCAGTCAGTTTTGCTTTGTCTGCTGACTTTACACCTAATTTATCAATTTCATATGTTTGTTACATTTGGCAATTTGGCATTTAACACTTTTGTCTGGAAAGTCTACTACAGTTTTTGCATGAGTGAGTTTGCGACCTTAAAAAAATTGTATTGAAAAATCTGGAGTCCAAAAAGTCACTATTTGGACTCCAAAAAGCCAGAATTCTGGAGTGCAGGATGCTGTAAGTTCCTCCAAAGTGCTGACCCAGCATAAGTATAATAAACCTGCCTGTGACCACTTTGAATCTATCCTTGATGATTATCATCTTTACCCAGGCTGACGTCAGCACCAGAAAACCTGGGCAGGTACCAGAGTCTACTGCAGTTAGGGAGTGGGTGGGGCATGGGGATCTCTGTAACCATACTTTATGTTTGTCAAGATAAGAGCAGAATAGGCAATAAGCCCAACTGACACTTCAAGCAAACTCTGCATTTTAGTGGCCATGCATATTGGTTGACAGCTGTTTCTACTGACTCCTTATATCAAGCATGTTAGTCTCTGCTAGGCATCCACATGTTCTCAATGGGAAGAGAGGAATATGCTGCTCCCAGACACCTCTGGTGGATGCTAATCTTTTGTGAGAACATTGGCCAATCCTTCTTTCCCCTGACATCAGCCATTGGGAAAGATTTGGGACACGTCATAAACATTAGATGGTTGGCTTATCCCATCTAAGGGTGTCCATACACATTCAATAGCTGTTGAGTGATCAATCGTTTGGCCAAAAGCTATCTCTGGCAACTACCTCCTGGTTCTCCATACACATCTATGTTCCACTCAGCTAAACATACATGTGTATTCAATGGTGAGGGAGATGAAAGCCGCTGTCAGACACTTATGGTGGTGACTTATCTCCTGGGAGAACAAAAGGATCCAAAGGCAGGGCAAAACTGTTCTGGCCCACAATACATTAGTGTATATGGGGGCCTTAGATTGTCAGGTTCAGCTGATGTTCATATATTGTTCATCTCTCTCACCTCCAATTAAAAATGCTAATATTTTTAAACCATAAAAAAAACAGTGAATACATATGGATTCTAACTGTATTTTAAGTAATGATATATTGGGATCGTCAAAGCTTTAAGAAAAAATGGCAGTTATCTCAAATACAAAAATAGAATTAATACAATTAACTCAAATTTGATTAAATGCGTCCAATATTTTAACATTTAATAACTCAGGAAACAGAATTTTCTTCATTTTTTTGAGAACCATTCCCAATACTATGCTTAAAAGAGCACATGTTAAATTTAAAGCATGTAACTTGGATTTTATCTCTTCTTTTTATTTTTGTAACTCATCAAGCATTCTGATGTCTTCTGTCAAAAATAGCACAACAAATGGTATAAATTATGTTGCCACGGTAACAACATCTAGCTAATGACCACATTTAGAAAAGCTTTTAAAAAGAGGGGCACCATTTGGCACTCACCATGTATATTTTTCGAATAATTTGTTTCGATATATCACATTATGTCCAGCAGACGCATTCATCTTCTCCTTGAATGTGACTGTTTCAAGCAAGGTCATGCAAATAAATGGAAAATTAAACTAGATAAAAGATAAACTATAAACTGAAATAGAAATTTTGAAATCTGTGTTCATTTTCAATAGGTTAGGACTGCTTTCTTAGATACTTATTAACCCCTTAGTGACGAGTGACGTACTATGTACGTCATGATGTGGTGGTAGTTACTGCATCATGACGTACACAGTACATCATGAGCTCCAAGTGTCACCGCAAGTACACCAGGATTTAGAGGTCTTCATTTGAGATAAGAGAAGTTTAAAAAAACTCAGATTTCACAAAGAGATTTTTGATGAATCGCTTTTAGATAAATTACTTTGTCATAAAGCACATTTCTTTGTGAGTAGTGGGCACAATGACAGGGAACGGCGATTGTGTCGCCCTGTCATTGAACCCCTCGGATGCCCCGTTCATTGCTGATCGCAGCATCTGAGATGAAAAAACTAGGGCTTTCAGGGGGTTAATCGATAAAAAAATAAATAATACTCACCTTATCTATTTGGGGGCGAAGAGGCCGCTGCGGCCATCTTGATTGAAGATCCAGCTCGAAATCTCGTGTGGCGCATGATGACGTCATACTGTACGTCCCCGCGCACAAAGTTTTGAGCGGTATCTTCAATCAAGGTGGTCGCTGCAGCCTCTTCACGCTCAAATGCATGAGGTGAGTATGATTTTTTTACCGCCATTTCAGGGAAAATTGATTCATTACCATGAAGCATAAGGAAATTCGGCTCCACTGCAAATTTAATTTTATCTGAAATTTCGACTGAAATCCACTTTGGATACTTTGATTCACTCAACACTAGTCTTTATACATGCATAGTTAGTATCCGAAGGCAAGTAGCACAGTGACAATACCACAATGTAGCATAAAACAGTATAACATAACTAATGGCGCATGTCTTTTTCCAGTCACTCTGATGTCAACTCTACATGACCTAGGGGGATGGGGATAGCAGCAGATGGATACTGTAATGACCAGCTTCATGAGCTCAATGCATGATTGCTGAGTGGCTTCAGTATATCTCTTAGCTGCTTTTACCTACTTAATATGAGTCTATCTTATCAAGGGGGGAAATTTACTAAAACTTTTATGGCACTATTAAATTATGGTGTACATCATATTTCTGCTATAATTTTATGACATTCTTGCCACCTTTCTGAAGTGGCAAGAAAAGAGGCAGAGCTTAGCAGGAGGGGGCAAAGCCTACTGCATTCCACCGGATTTACTATAACTTGCACCAGATACTGTCTGGCATAGATTTAAGTTTCTGGTGCATGGAATGCCAGAGATGTCCCTAATTTATTAACAGGTAGCTGTCTCTTAATAAATCTGCTGCATCTTACTCCAGCGCACAGGGATCAAGACTGGTTTATGGGAATGCAAATCTTGTTAAATGTCCCCCTTAATAGTAGACAAAATTACTATTCTGGTGCATGGACCTTTATAAATTTTGAGTATCTTAAATCCTGCACCAGATTTTGTCTGTACACCAAAAAATTGTCAATGAGCCCGGAGTTTTGTGCATTTCTGTCCACTCACAGAAATCTGCACAAAAAATCTGTGCCATAAAAAATGTGCCCGTTTTTATTTTTGCGTACACAGTATTTTTATAGTAATACAGTATTTGTATGGTATATTACCAGCACTGTAGTAGTACGGCGCTGAGCAGGGCGGGCGCCATAGCCACGGGTGGCCTGATGTTTCTTATAGCAGACACTCACGGTTCATGTCCGCAACCAGCAGTAATGCCGATCGCGGACATTTAACCCCTCAGATGCCGTGGTCAATTCTGACCAAAGCATACGAGTGGGTGAAACACCGGAAGCACGCTGCATAGTATTTCCTATGGAGCCCTTGCCTGTAATAGGGCTCCATAGGAAAGCAGTAAAATCACCATAGACTCCATTGGAATAAGAATAGCAATCAGATGATTGATTATTATAGTTCCCTATGGGAACTATAAAAAAGTGTAAAATAATTTAAGTTTTTAAAAATAAAAAAATAAATAAAAAAACAAACAAATCACCCCCTTTAACCAAAATAAAATAAAAGAACTAAAAAAAAATGCACATCATGGGTATCAACATGTGTGAAAATGCCCATAGGATAAAAATATAACAATTTCTTTCCCATACGGCAAACAACGAAACGCTTTATTTTCTAAAACAAATGGAATAAAAAGTGATTTTAAAAAGTCATACACACCCCAGAATGGTATCAATAAAAAGTTCAGATTGCCCCACAGAAAAATGAGCCCCCCATACAATTTCATACACATAAATACCAAAAAGTTATAGGGGTCAAAATATGGCGATGAAAAAAAAAATTTTTTTCCAACTTTATAATTATTTTATCACTATCAAAATGCAATAAAAACTATACATATTAGATATCGCCGTAATTGTACTGACCTGTAGAATGAAAGTAACTAGTCAGTTTTATTGCACATTGAACGTTGTAAATAAAAAACTCGTAAAGCTGTGGCGGAATTGCTTTTTTTTGAAATATTACCCGATTTGGATTTTTTTTCCCGCTTCCTACTACATCATATGCAATATTAAATGGTGGCGTTGGAAATTACAAGTTGTCCCGCAAAAAAAAAAGCCCTCATACAGCTATGTGAACAGAAAAATAGAAATGTTATGGCTCTGTGAAGGCAGGGAGCTCAAAACGAAAGCGCAAAAACAAAAAACCCTCCGGGGCTGAAAGGGTTAAAACATGTTTTCTTGTTAAACCTGTTTTAACATTTTTTGATAGTGAATCACTTGTCTACTTTTCTATGCCACTTTCTTGCAGTTTTTACAGTGGCCATTAAGCCCTAAATAGGCTGGAGCTTTCTGGTCTGTAGAGACCAGATCTTCGCAATCATCTAATTCTTATAACAGGAGGGATTATAGTGAAAGATAACACCTTTTTTGTAAAGCTGGAGACAGATAACAGGGTGACAGTGAATCTACTACTAAAAACTACTTACCTACTTCTTGGCACCTAGCTCCCCACTCCTTTTCCTCCTGGCTTATAATGCTCTGCTGGGCTCCCTTGATGTCAACACCCAGTTGACATCGCTGAAGCTAATCACTGGCTGCGGCAGAGAGCGTAGCCCCTTGCATCCTCTGACCATTTGTCTTGATGTAAGGGGAGCCAGTCAACACTCTTGCCAGTGAGTGGCTGCAATGATGTCAAACCAGATTTTGCCATCAAGGGAGCCAATCGGACCATTGCAGGCCTGGAGGAGAAGGTGCGGGAAGCAGCCCAGGGAAGCAGGTAAGTAATATTTTCTTTACAGGTCAAGCCAAGTATGGGGGGAGGTGGCGCTCATTTTTTTACAACACTTTTAAGGTATATACATTTCTTTTTTTTTTTTTATCCTCGCATTCCAAGAGGCAATTTCTTTTCCTGTCAATGTAGCTTTATTAAGCCTTGTGTTTTGTGGGACCACTTGTATTTTTCAGTGCCACAATTTTGGAATGCATAAAAATTATTCATTAGCCTTGATTCATTTTTTTTGTGGGGAATGCAATTCAGGCATAGACTTTTTTTTCCGCTGTTTTACTGTCTGTATAAATATGGCAATACAAATAGGTGTAGCTTTTATTTGTTTTTGCAATTTTACAAAATTAAAGTGCATCTTGTTGAAAGAAGGCTTTTTTATTTTGCTGCATTCTAAGAGTCATTTTTCATGCCATCTAGCAAAAATAATAAGTTAACTTTATCTCACGGGATGTTAAAATTGTAGTGGTACTTTATGTATTTTTTATTGTGAACTATTTACAAAAAAAACTGTCATTTTTAATGAAACAGCATTATTTTTTTGAAAGGGGCACTTATTTCATGAAACTTTATTAAAGGGGTAGTCCAGTTTGAGGATCCACATGCCATAAAGAAGTGATCATTACTTATATGTTAGATCCTATGTTACCGCTCCTGTTCTCCTGGCAACCCGACTGGAGTGGTGACAAGATGTGACCACTGCAGCCAATCATTGAATTCAGAAGTGCACTACTGCTGCTAGGTAAACAGGTTCCAACTGAAAGAACAACAGCAAAAGCACCGGATCTGCCAGGTAAGTAAGGTTCACTTCTGTTGTGATGGTGGATCCTTTAAGCATAAAAGCTTATGGGATGCCTTGCATAGCATTATGGAGCATTATTTCCCGTCAGTGCTACACTGATCTACCAAGCAATCTACCAGGTCATAACTGACATGACTTAAGAGGGCAATATCAATGTCAGACCTGTGTTCCTGTTAGACCCCTGCCATGGTAAACTAGAGGACTAGCAGAAGTTACACTTGCAAGTTTACATTTATGGCAGCTGCCTAGCAATGTTTCCAACATGATCAAGATGCTACATTAGACAACAATGGATATATCTCATCCTTTCAAGGGTTTTCAAGGATTCTCTCATTTTTTTTCTTAGCCCCTCTAGTTTGTATGACCTAATACAGGAATCATAAACACCTAGTTCCCGCTGCTCCAGTCCTGAGCCCTGACTGAATTCAACAGTCTTCCAGTCAGCTTGCATATGGGGTCACATGCACTGCTGCATGCCTTGGGGACATGTCAAAAACTACATGTTACGTAAAAAGTGAGGGAATCTTCAAGAACCCCTTTAAAGTATTCATTTACTATTTTAAGTCAACGGGTGTAAATTGTTTTAAAATCTATTTTAATCCGGTATATTTGTGGTATCTGAGCTTTAACAAAATTGTGATCAAGAAAAGGTTACTTGACCCACCAATAATCAAATAAAATAAGCAAGCCAAGTTTCCATTCACTTCAATGCTGTTGACCATGACAGGAAGGGCTTCTCTTTCTTCCATCTGTTTCCAACCTGCTAATTTTCAGTCTTTTTCTCCTTTACAGGTTTCTATAAATGTAGATTTTTGAGTAGGTGATATATAAGAGCAGCTTAGGTTAGTTATTCTAAAAACGAAGTCTGAACCGAAGACTACAAATCTATCAATTTCTCATTTCACATCACAAAGAACTTCACATGACATTGCGACCCTGAACCACTAACTATAATTTTACGGAAGCATTCAATAAATTATGTGAATGTATTCTGCAAATCATGTCATTCATAATGAAAAAAACTATTGAGATATTAGTTTGATTGATCTTACTAAAAATAATGATTCTGAAGATACAATATTTGTGCAAGGACATCTTACTGAATATGTTTTTGAAGATTTAATAATGTAATATACACTTATAAGTACAAATATATATCAAATGGGAAAAATTATAACGTTTGAAATTAAAAAAATACAAGCAATACAGAGCTTGTATATTTAGCTTATAGAGGTTTATCAATTTTACCAAGGGCAAACCTATGAAAGCCAGAGGAAAAATATGACCATTCCTCCATGACAACAGGTCAACTTGTACCTCTTGTGACTTTACATGAATTATAGTCAATCATAGAATGATTCATGTATTATGAAATTCATATGTATTTGTATGAATAGCATAAGCTAAAGTGTAGATTTAGCTACAGATAGACACAAGATAATACATAGATACAGTAGATAATTAGATAGATAGATAGATAGATAGATAGATAGATAGATAGATAGATATGCACACAGATAAATAACATAGCGTAGTACCATAGTTTGTAAGGCTGGAAAAAAAAAACATACGTCTATCTAGATCATCCTATTATCCTGCAAAAATCCAGAAGAAGGCAAAAATCCCTCATGAGATAGAAGCCAATTTTCCTTCTCAACTACAATCAGGCAATCAGAATAACTCCCTTTTCCAGAATTCTACAAGCTATAACCTGTAATATTATTACACTGCAGAAATGCATTCAGGCCCCTCTTCATTCATAATCCAGCTACTGTGTGCTTCACCGCTGGGCTTGGGTATCCACAGTACATTGCCCACTGTGGGCAAAGGCATATTGATATACATTGCACATTTTCCCCCAGTCAAAGCATTCTCATTTTATGTACTAGCCTTTTATGTTGCACAGTATCAAATGGTTTGGAGAACTCAAGATATATGACATGTATTCACTCACCCGGGTCTAGTCTAGAACTTACCTCCTCATAGAAACTGATTAGATTATTTTGACATGACTGATCCCTCATGAAACCTACTGATACAGCGTTATTCACTAATTTTCCTTGAGATACTCCATGATAGCATCTCTTAGAAAACCTTCAAAACAGTTTACCCAAAACAAATCTTACACGTATTGGGCAGGAAGGGTCCTGGAAACAAAGTCAGGAAAAAAATTAAAAGGCAAAACAAAGGCTAAGTATGTTTAGGTGATGATAAGAAACAAATTGTCAGGAGGGAAGTGTTCCTGCTTGCTAGCAGAGGAGGCTGCTGCTATAATATGCAGCGAACTTCTCCACAGTATGGGGAGGAGCAATCACTCATCCCCATGCTGTATAGTGGTTTCCCGGCAACAGATCGTTATGACACCATGATCTGCCACATGCTCAATCATCAGGCCATCAGAGGCAGTATTACACTGCCATATGATCACTAACAAGCATTCATATGAACGTTCGTTAGAGATTATCTGCCAAAAAATCTGGCAGTGTAATACAGATTTTAGTTTTACTCTATTTTGCAATGAGCCTCAGTCTCCAACTTGGCTGCCTTTACTTGTCTTTTACTTATTCTATTTTTTTCGCTATAGTTTTTTTAATGTTTTCTCGCTACCTTCCTGTTTTAGTGACTTAACCCCTTCCCGCTGCAGGACGTGAGTTGCCGCCCAGTGCTGTACTAGTACGGCGCGCTGATCAGGCGGGTGCAGGAGCTGCGACCGCCCGATCAGCTGCGGGGGACCGGCTGTGCCCAGTAGCCGGACCCCTGCTGCATACGCGTGTTACGAGGGTAATGCTGCGTATTAACCCTCGATGTGCCGCGGTCAGCGCTGACCGCGGCACATGCGATGCGGGCGGGAGGAAGGGGGGGGTCCATCGGGTCCCCGTGCTGCTGTGACGGGGACCCGATGGCTTGGATAGCAGCCCGATGCCTTCCTTAGGCATCGTGGCTGCTATCCCTGCTTGCCTGTGCGATCCAGCCCCCTGGATCGCACAGGAAGCAGGCTGTAAGTGTATTACATTGAGTAATACACTTACAGCCAATGCATTACAATACAGAAGTATTGTAATGCATTGTAAAGGGGATCAGACCCCCAAAGGTTAAATAAAGTGGGGGAAAAAAGTAAAAAAAAAAGTGAAAAAAAATAAAGTTTTACAAAAAAATAAAAGTTTCAAGTAAAAAAAAAAAATAAAAGTACACTTTTCCCAAAATAAAGTTAAAAAAAATTGTAAAAAAAAAGGGGAAAAAAGAAAAGTATACATATTAGGTATCGCCGCATCTGTATTGACCGGCTCTATAAAAATATCACATCATCCACCCCGCCAGGTGAACGCAGTAAAAAAAAAAAAAAGTGCCAAAACAGCCATTTTTTGGTCACTTTCCCTTACAAAAAGTGTAATAGCAGGTGATCAAAAAGGCGGATTTAACCGAAAATGGTACCAATCAAACCGTCATCTTGTCCCGCAAAAATGATACCCTACCTGAGACAATCGCCCAAAAAATAAAAAAAATATGGCTCTCTGAAAATGGCAAATGTATAAAACTTTCCAAAAATAAAAAAGTTAGACATATTTGGTATCGCTACGTCCGTAACAACCTGCTCTATAAAAATATTACATGAGATGGCCCCCCAGGTGAATGCTGCAAAAAAAAAAAAACTATGCCAAAACAACCATTTTTTTCCCTCTTGCCTCTCAAAAAGTGTAATAGCAGGCGATCAAACAGGCGTATTTAACCCAAAATGGTACCAATCAAACCGTCATCTTGTCCCGCAAAAATGATACCCTACCTGAGACAATTGCCCAAAAAATAAAAAAAATATGGCTCTGAAAATGGCAACACAAAAAAAGATTTTATTCTGTTCAAAAGTAAATCTAATGTGTAAAACTTTCCAAAAATAAAAAAGTTAGACATATTTGGTATCGCCACATCCGTAACAACCTGCTGTATAAAATTATATGAGATGGCCCCCAAGTGAATGCTGCAAAAAAAAAAAAAAAGCCAAAACAACCATTTTTTTCCCTCTTGCCTCACGAAAAGTGTAATAGCAGGCGATCAAACAGGCGTATTTAACCCAAAATGATACCAATCAAACCGTCATCTTATCCCGCAAAAATGATACCCTACCTGAGACAATCGTCCAAAAAATAAAAAAAATATGGCTCTCTGAAAATGGCAACACAAAAAAAGATTTTATTCTGTTCAAAAATAAATCTAATGTGTAAAACTTTCCAAAAATAAAAATGTTTGACATATTGGGTATCGCCGCGTCCATAACAACCTGCTCTATAAAAAATATCACATGATTTGCCCTCTCTGGTGAATGCTGTAAAAAAAAAAAAATTTAAAAAACCATGCCAAAACAGCTATTTTTTTTCACCTTGACTCACAAAAAGTGTAATACCAAGTGATCAAAAAGTCTTATGTACCCCAAAATGGTACTAATGAAAACATCAGCTCATTTCGCAAAAAATGAGCCCCCACATAAGACAATAACTCAAAAAAATAAAAATCAGTGGCTCCCGCAAACCATTCCATCAAAATCTGTGTTGTAAAATCCATATGGCGCTCCTTCTGTTTTGAGTCCTGCCATGTGCCCCCACATCAGTTTACCACAACATATGGGGTGTTGCCGTATTCAGGAGAAAATGGGTAACAAATTATGGGGTGCTTTTCTCCTGTTACCCCTTATGAAAATAAAAAATTTGGGGCTAAAGCAACATTCTATTGGAAGAAAAGAAATTTCTCATTTTCACAGCCAAGTGTTTCCAAATTCCGTAAAACACTTAGGGGGTCAAAGTGGCCAGTACCGCCCTTAATATATTCGCTGAAGGGTGTAGTTGCTAAAATGGAGTCACTTTTTGAGGGTTTGCACTGTAGGGGTACGTCAGGGTCTCTCAATTACAAAATGGGGCCTAAAAACTATTCTAGCAAAATCTGCCTCCAAAATCCATATGGCGCTCCTTTCCTTCTGACCACTGCCACAAACCCATAGAGACGTTTACCACCACATATGGGGTATTTCTGTAAACTGCAGAATCAGAGCAATGTATATTGAGGTTTAGTTTGCTGTTAACCCTTGCTGTGTTGCAAGAAAAAAAATATTAACATGAATAATCTACCAAAAAAGTGAAATTTTGAAATTTCACCTCCATTTTCCATTAATTCTTGTGGAACACCTCAAGGGTTAACAAAGTTTGTAACAGCAGTTTTTTATAATTTGAGGGGTGTAGTTTCTAAAATGGGGTGCTTAAAAAATGGTTTTGGAAAATTTGGTTAAAATTTGAAAAATGGCTTCTAAACTTCTAAGCCTTCTAACGTCCTAAAAAAGTAAAATAACATTTATAAAATGATGCCAACATAAAGTAGACATATGGGGAATGTAAAATAATAACTATTTTTGGAGGTATTACTATGTATTTTGAAAGTAGAGAAATTGAAATTTGGAAATTTTTTCAAATTTTTTTGTAAATTTGGTATTTTTTATAGATAAAAATTAAGTATTTTGCCAAAAATTTACTACTGTCGTGAAGCACAATATATGACGAGAAGACAATCTCAGAATGGCCTGGATAAGTTAAAGCGTTCCAAAGTTATTACCACATAAATTGACACATGTCAGATTTGCAAAAAATGGCCTGGGCGGTAAGGTGAAAACAGGCCCGGGGTTGAAGGGGTTAAATGCTTTCTTTTTGTCATTTATTTATCCACATTGTTTTTTTTCTTGTTCCCCTTTTATTCCTATATGGTATGTACCTCTCAGAAGGAAAGTTTAGGATTAGAGATGAGCGAACGTGCTCGAAAGGAGCACTGTACCGCTCAGCTCCCCTGAGCTCACATGGGCCCAGGCAGCCGCTTCGGTCCTCCTGAGGAGGACGGAAGCAGCTGCCTGCGCCCATGCGAGCGCAGGGGAGTCGAGCGGTACAGTGCTCCTTTCGAGCACGTTCGCTCATCTCTGTTTAGGATGCTTTTAAATAAATCTCATTTTGTGACTTTACTGTATTTTTACCAGGTAGTGAAACTAATAACTTCTCTAAGCGTCAAATTTTGTTTTTTGGAAGTTCTGTGTCTTTTTGCCTCCCTGAAAAGACACTTTTTAGAATGACTATTTGAAGTTTATTATAGTATGGTTAGTATTTCCCAAGTGTCCCCCAACCTGAATGTCTGTTATTCTGTGAAGACTATTGGCTAATATTAGGTCCAGTATGGCCATCCCTCTAGTCAGATCCTGTACCAGTTAGCGAGAAGAACCTGTCTTTAATCCACAGGTTTCGGTTTCCAGGTCTCTGGGTAGTTGAATTCCCCTATAATAATGACATCACGATTTTCCACCTCATCTGTTTCCCTTAGTAGTACATTTTCTGTGGATTCTCTTATATTAGGTGGTTTATAACAAACCCCTATTAGTATTTTTTTTGTTTTGTTTTTCCCTCTTTGTATTTCTACCCACAGGGACTCCATAGTTTCACTTATATCTTTCCAGAATGTGGGCTTTTAACAGACAAACACCTCCCCATCTCTGGTTTTCACTATCTTTTCTAAACACACTGTAACCTTGTAGGTTAACCACCCAGTCATAGCTACCATCCACTCATGTCTCAGTTGCTCCTCCACAGACATTACTAATTCCAGTTCACCAAATTTATTGTTCAGGCTTCTGTCATTAGTATACATAAAATTAAGAGGTTTTGGAGCATGGTTGGAAACTCAACTACTAGAAGGAAACCGATGCAAGTATAGACATATGCATGTAGCAAGTACCAACCTGTGGCATGCGTCTCTGTTAAATATCATGCCCCAGGACATTTCTCACTTCTCTATTTGCATAGCATACCAGTTTATTTCACTTAGAGCAGGCATCTAAATATTCCCAAGCCACTGGCTGGCCAACTCAGAGTATTTAAGGTACCCTGCCCTGTGAAAAGGTGCTTCAACAACAGGTTCTAGCTGTCTAGTATGCTATAAAGGTGCAACATAGTTTTGTTTGTGTGCCTGTGTATCAACCTCTGCTTCTGGATTTGACCCTTTGCTTCCTCACCTCTGCCTGTTTGTCATATTGAGCTGCCCTAAACTCTTAGATTGGATTGCACAAACTCTGTCTGCCCTGTCCTCTGCTTGTCCTTGAGTATGGTTTTGCCTGATACTTTGTGCTACTCATTGGTGTCTTTTGATCCACGTCGGTGAGACTCTCCAGGAGGTAGGGTCTTGTAGTGGAGCCTAGATCCCTGTATAGGGATTAAAGGGTGAAGACCAGGGGGCTGCCAGAATAATGCCCTAGTGGTGGGACTATAAGTAGCCCTGAATCAAGTCTGTTCAGTGGCACAGCAGGTCCACATCCAGTTTCGTAATAAATAGATTTAAATAGAGGGAGGAAAGTAGGCACTTATTCATTTATTTTGCATGCAGCTGCCTTGCGTACTGTTTTGGGGTCAGATTTTTTCCTGATAGGTGGAGGTACTCTAAGTGAGGCTCCTACTACATTTTTTTGGCTTATCCACAGGATGAATATAGAATAAGTTTACATAGCACACTGCCCAGGAAAAGGAGAATAAAGTCAATAATTAATCCTTTCTTTCTCTTCTCAGCTTACAACAGGAACTCTGTTTTAACAATTTTTATAGCCACCAGCATATTTTATATAGAATTGTTTATATTGTTTATCAATAATTTACGACACTAGAATACAAATGTAATTCAAAAAAGGGGAAAAGATACAAATATAGCAAAAAGGAAGATGGAATAACACCATTAGGGTTGAGCAAATCCAGCTTCGGATTATAGATCATTAAAGAAAAACGTTGTTTAGAATACTGTAATACAGCATTAAAATGTATGGGCTTCGTGTAGCAAAACTTCATCTCAGCCGAAGTTGCTTGAGACTTCGGTGAATGACCTCCTTATTTAAAAACATTTTAAAATAGCAATCCAAAGTTAGCTTTGGTACCGAGGTACCAGCCAGTACCAAAGCCGACTTTAGATTCCTATTTTAAAATGTTTTTAAATATGCAGATCGGAATACCAAAGTTGTTCACCGAAGTCTCGCGCAACTTCAGCCAAGACAAAGTTTTGCTACATGGAACCCATACACTGTACGGAAACAGCATTACAAACTAAGTTTAACAAATTGACTTTAGATCTATGATCTGAAGCCTAATTCACTCAAGCCTAAACACTATCAATAAACGGAGCAAAATATACCGAAAAAAAACATAGTTCCAACATGCTAAAGAATCAAATTAACAATTGATGCACATAATGAGGAAACATTATGTAAGAAAGTAAATCAATGGATCAAATGAAAGACAAAGACAAAAGGTTTCTGTGAAAGATATTCAAATTAGCTCTCTGTCCAAAAGGAAAATAAAGCTAAAGGCGGGAAGCGTTCTTTCTGGTCAGTCGACTGCTCGCTCAGTGAAGGAGACCACTGCATTTACAAGCAGCAATCTCTTATATTCACCATAACAGGACTTTCTTTTCCATCCTGGATAACGGAAACCAGACGGATCCGTTATGTTTGCCCATAGACCTCTATATGATTCTGTTATTTTCCATTATAATCATGGCTCCAGGTCCAGATGGATTACACCTAAGAGTTCTCAAAGAACTCATTTCAGTCATTGCTGTGCCCCAGTTTATAATTTTTAGAGATTCTCTAGGGACTGGTATAGTGCCAAGTAACTGACACAAGGCGAATGTGGTGCCCATATTAAAAAGGGCTATAGGTCCTTCACAGGTAATTATAGACCAGTAAGTTTAAAGGGTTATAGGGCATTTTCTGATGGGTCATCAGAAAATGCCCTATTGTTTAAATCAAGTTTTTATCTTTAACATATTTTTAAAAAATTATTGATGAGGTTATTTTTAATTTTTTCATGTAAATATATTTAAACAAAAACCATAAAATCCTGCAGTTTTCCCACTGCCCACTAAGCCTAATAGTAGGCGCACTTCTTGGTCTGTATAGATAACTTTACTGCAGTTATATATTATTCTAAACCTGCCTGTAATGATAAGGAGATGCCCCTCAGTGTATAGATACAGTAATTTAGGATACACCATTCACAATAGGTGATTGTCACAGCTTATCCATTCTTTCCTTGTATAATGACTTCTGCACAGGTCACACAGCATGCTTAGAAAACTCTTTTATACTCTATGTCAAGGAGGTACCCTCCTGACCATTGTTTCTGTGGTCCAATGGGCTGCCGTAAAGCAAATTTTGAATGCTTTGTAAATGCTATTTAGAACAGCTCGGGCAAGATGGCCACTCCCATAATCATGTTCAGAAAATAAAATAAAAAATCTGCAATCACAAAATAAAATTAGATTAGAAAAAAAAGGATATGTGCTGATATTTAGTTTTAACTGGCAGATACAATTTTGGTGAAAAATTTCCTTTAACTTCTGATGTGGGAAAATGTTTGAAGGACTCTTAAGGGACTATATACAGGAGTATGTGACTGTAAATTATCTCATAAGTGATAACCAGCATGGATTTACCAAGGACAGTTGTCAGACTAACCTCATTTGTTTTTATGAGGTGGTAAGTAGAAGCCTGGACAGAGGGGCATCTGTGGATGTAGTGTTTCTGGATTTTGCAAAGGCTTTTGATACTGTCACTCATAGACGTTTAATAAGTAAAGTAAGGTCTATAGGCTTGGAAAGTATAGTCTGTAATTGGATTGAAAACTGGCTGAAGGAGTGTGTCCAGAGAGTTGTGGTCAATGATTCCTATTCAGAATGGTCCTGGGTTATAAGTCTGTACCCCAAGGTTCAGTGCAGGGTTCTCTATTATTTAACTTATTTATTAATGATATCGAGGGTAGGATTAATAGCATCATTTCTATTTTTGCAGATGACACTAAGTTATGTAGTACTGTGCATTCGAAGATGTCCAGGAAGATGTCCAATAAACTAAAAGCGGACTTGAACACTCTGAATAGTGTTGAGCAAATCGAAGTCCACACAGTGAATTTCAAAGATTATTTGATTCGCTGTGAAGTTTAATTTCCTTGTGCTTCGTGGTGGCAAATCGATTTTAAATATAATACATAAAAAAACAGACTTACCTCATCCTTTTGTTCACAACGGGCCAGCCACCATCTTGATTGAAGATTTTGCACGAAATCCTGCGCACAGTGACGAAAGACGTCACCATGCCAACCGATGTCATGATGTAATCATGGGCCAAGCATGATTTCATACTATATCTTCAATCAAGGTGGCCGGCCGTCGTGATCAAATGGAGTATGATCTTTTTTTTACACCCGATTATTGCTATAAGATTCCGCAATCATATATGAACGCAGCATCTAAAGGCGTTCAATGACGATTGAACAGCCCCCTGTCATTGCACCTACTACTTACAAGGAAATGCACAAAGCAGCCAAATCGAATTTATGAATACTTCACTCATCTCTAACTCTAAATGATTGGGCAACTTGGCAAATGAGGTTCAGTGTGGATAAATGTAAAGTTATGCATCTGGGGTCGTAATAATCTACATGAATCATATGTCCTAGGGGATGTAACACTGGGAGAGTCACTTATATAGATGGTAGATTAAATAACAGCATACAATGTCAATCAGCTGCTTCTAAGGCTACCAATTAGCCTTATTGTGAAATATTAAACAAGGCATGGACTCACGGGGCAGGAATGTAATACTACCAGTTTAGCGTTGGTGTGGCCCCATCTGGAATATGCAGTTCAGTTCTGGGCACTAGAGATGAGCGAGTAGTGTTCGATCGAGCCGGTATTCGATCGAATACTACGATATTCGGCACACTCGATTTCAATCGAGTATAACGGCGATGGCGCACTTAGAATTCGTTTCCCCTCCCACCTTCCCTGGCGCTCTTTTTCCACCAATCAACATGCAGGGGGGGTATGACAGGCACGCTGAGCACGCTGGCAGCGCGAAAACAGCGTCTACATGGATTGGCTGGAAAAACCATGTGACCTCGAATCATAAAAACTCAGCTCTTCCTGCTCGTACGCATATGCTGCGTGAACTTAGTCAGGGACAGAGGCTGGAGAAGGGAGAGACAGATTTTAGCTGTTGGACAGGCAGGAGCGTGATTAAAAGCCCTTATCAGGGCTACTACAGTGGACTTCAGTGATAGCTTTACTACAATATAGACTTTACAGAGAACGGCTGCTGTATTCAGGGATAGCTGCTGGAGTAGGGACAGAGAGAGGCATTAGTGGTGTATTAGGTGCTCTGCTACATACCAAACTATATTTGGCACTACTGCTGTGTACTTTGAAATATACAATATCTAGGCATTTTAATAGGCCACTGTACTGTGCGTTCTCTTGCTAAATTATCTCACATACCTGGTGTAAATACCCACCGTCTGTTCAGTTACTACACGGCTGTGTACTTTTGAAATATACAATATCTAGGCATTTTAATAGGCCACTGTACTGGTGCGTTCTCTTGCTAAATTATCTCACATACCTGGTGTAAATACCCACCGTCTGCTTCAGTTACTACACGGCTTTGTACTTTGAAATATACAATATCTAGGCCATTTAATAGGCCACTGTACTGTGCGTTTTCTTGTTAAAGTATCTTCACATACCTGGTGTACATACCCACCGTCTGTTCAGTTACTACACGGCTTTTACTTTAAATATACAATATCTAGGCCATTTTAATAGGCCACTGTACTGTGCGTTCTCTTGTTAAATTATCTCACATACCTGGTGTAAATACCCACCGTCTGTTCAGTTACTACACGGCTGTGTACTTTGAAATATACAATATCTAGGCCATTTTAATAGGCCACTGTACTGTGCGTTCTCTTGTTAAATTATCTCACATACCTGGTGTAAATACCCACCGTCTGTTCAGTTACTACACGGCTTTGTACTTTGAAATATACAATATCTAGGCCATTTAATAGGCCACTGTACTGTGCGTTTCTCTTGTTAAATTATCTCACATACCTGGTGTAAATACCCACCGTCTGTTCAGTTACTACACGGCTGTGTACTTTGAAATATACAATATCTAGGCATTTTAATAGGCCACTGTACTGTGCGTTCTCTTGCTGTTAAATTATCTCACATACCTGGTGTAAATACCCACCGTCTGTTCAGTTACTACACGGCTGTGTACTTTGAAATATACAATATCTAGGCCATTTTAATAGGCCACTGTACTGTGCGTTCTCTTGTTAAATTATCTCACATACCTGGTGTAAATACCCACCGTCTGTTCAGTTACTACACGGCTGTGTACTTTGAAATATACAATATCTAGGCCATTTTAATAGGCCACTGTACTGTGCGTTCTCTTGTTAAATTATCTCACATACCTGGTGTAAATACCCACCGTCTGTTCAGTTACTACACGGCTGTGTACTTTGAAATATACAATATCTAGGCATTTTAATAGGCCACTGTACTGTGCGTTCTCTTGCTAAATTATCTCACATACCTGGTGTAAATACCCACCGTCTGTTCAGTTACTACACGGCTTTGTACTTTGAAATATACAATATCTAGGCATTTTAATAGGCCACTGTACTGTGCGTTCTCTTGTTAAATTATCTCACATACCTGGTGTAAATACCCACCGTCTGTTCAGTTACTACACGGCTGTGTACTTTGAAATATACAATATCTAGGCCATTTTAATAGGCCACTGTACTGTGCGTTCTCTTGTTAAATTATCTCACATACCTGGTGTAAATACCCACCGTCTGTTCAGTTACTACACGGCTGTGTACTTTGAAATATACAATATCTAGGCCATTTAATAGGCCACTGTACTGTGCGTTCTCTTGTTAAATTATCTCACATACCTGGTGTAAATACCCACCGTCTGTTCAGTTACTACACGGCTGTGTACTTTGAAATATACAATATCTAGGCATTTTAATAGGCCACTGTACTGTGCGTTCTCTTGCTAAATTATCTCACATACCTGGTGTAAATACCCACCGTCTGTTCAGTTACTACACGGCTGTGTACTTTGAAATATACAATATCTAGGCATTTTAATAGGCCACTGTACTGTGCGTTCTCTTGTTAAATTATCTCACATACCTGGTGTAAATACCCACCGTCTGTTCAGTTACTACACGGCTTTGTACTTTGAAATATACAATATCTAGGCCATTTTAATAGGCCACTGTACTGTGCGTTCTCTTGTTAAATTATCTCACATACCTGGTGTAAATACCCACCGTCTGTTCAGTTACTACACGGCTGTGTACTTTGAAATATACAATATCTAGGCATTTTAATAGGCCACTGTACTGTGCGTTCTCTTGTTAAATTATCTCACATACCTGGTGTAAATACCCACCGTCTGTTCAGTTACTACACGGCTGTGTACTTTGAAATATACAATATCTAGGCCATTTTAATAGGCCACTGTACTGTGCGTTCTCTTGTTAAATTATCTCACATACCTGGTGTAAATACCCACCGTCTGTTCAGTTACTACACGGCTTTGTACTTTGAAATATACAATATCTAGGCCATTTTAATAGGCCACTGTACTGTGCGTTCTCTTGTTAAATTATCTCACATACCTGGTGTAAATACCCACCGTCTGTTCAGTTACTACACGGCTTTGTACTTTGAAATATACAATATCTAGGCCATTTTAATAGGCCACTGTACTGTGCGTTCTCTTGTTAAATTATCTCACATACCTGGTGTGTAAATACCCACCGTCTGTTCAGTTACTACACGGCTGTGTACTTTGAAATATACAATATCTAGGCCATTTTAATAGGCCACTGTACTGTGCGTTCTCTTGTTAAATTATCTCACATACCTGGTGTAAATACCCACCGTCTGTTCAGTTACTACACGGCTTTGTACTTTGAAATATACAATATCTAGGCATTTTAATAGGCCACTGTACTGTGCGTTCTCTTGTTAAATTATCTCACATACCTGGTGTAAATACCCACCGTCTGTTCAGTTACTACACGGCTTTGTACTTTGAAATATACAATATCTAGGCCATTTTAATAGGCCACTGTACTGTGCGTTCTCTTGTTAAATTATCTCACATACCTGGTGTAAATACCCACCGTCTGTTCAGTTACTACACGGCTGTGTACTTTGAAATATACAATATCTAGGCATTTTAATAGGCCACTGTACTGTGCGTTCTCTTGTTAAATTATCTCACATACCTGGTGTAAATACCCACCGTCTGTTCAGTTACTACACGGCTTTGTACTTTGAAATATACAATATCTAGGCATTTTAATAGGCCACTGTACTGTGCGTTCTCTTGCTAAATTATCTCACATACCTGGTGTAAATACCCACCGTCTGTTCAGTTACTACACGGCTGTGTACTTTGAAATATACAATATCTAGGCATTTTAATAGGCCACTGTACTGTGCGTTCTCTTGTTAAATTATCTCACATACCTGGTGTAAATACCCACCGTCTGTTCAGTTACTACACGGCTGTGTACTTTGAAATATACAATATCTAGGCCATTTTAATAGGCCACTGTACTGTGCGTTCTCTTGTTAAATTATCTCACATACCTGGTGTAAATACCCACCGTCTGTTCAGTTACTACACGGCTTTGTACTTTGAAATATACAATATCTAGGCCATTTTAATAGGCCACTGTACTGTGCGTTCTCTTGTTGCTAAATTATCTCACATACCTGGTGTAAATACCCACCGTCTGTTCAGTTACTACACGGCTGTGTACTTTGAAATATACAATATCTAGGCCATTTTAATAGGCCACTGTACTGTGCGTTCTCTTGTTAAATTATCTCACATACCTGGTGTAAATACCCACCGTCTGTTCAGTTACTACACGGCTGTGTACTTTGAAATATACAATATCTAGGCCATTTTAATAGGCCACTGTACTGTGCGTTCTCTTGTTAAATTATCTCACATACCTGGTGTAAATACCCACCGTCTGTTCAGTTACTACACGGCTGTGTACTTTGAAATATACAATATCTAGGCCTTTTAATAGGCCACTGTACTGTGCGTTCTCTTGTTAAATTATCTCACATACCTGGTGTAAATA
>ONZH01015002.1:0-18134 GCA_900303285.1 Rhinella marina | reverse complement strand
TAATTCTCATAACTGGTGTTCATACACACCGTCTGATCACTTAATAAAAGGCCTGTGTACCTTGAAAAATACAATATATAGGCCTTATAACTGGCAACTGTACTGTGCGTTCTCTTGCAAAGTAATTTCTCATAACTGGTGTTCATACACACCGTCTGATCACTTAGTACACTGCTGTGTACCTTGAAAAATACAATATATAGGCCTTAACTGGCAACTGTACTGTGCGTTCTCTTGCAAACTAATTTCACGGCTGTGAAGGCAAAATATTGTAACCAAAAAAAAATAAAATGCGGAGGGGGGCTAACGGAATAGGACGTGGACGTGGACGAAGACGGGGGCGGGGAAATGCTGTTGGGGGCCTTGTTGAAGCCAGTGGGGATACAATGTGTGCTGGTGAGGATCAGCCAGGATCCCGCTCATCCAGAATCCCTGCCTTTATGGGACAGTTAAGCAGGGGCGGGTTACACCGCTGTTGAGGCCTGAGCAGGTTGAACAGGTGGTGCAATGGATAGCCGATAGCGCTTCCACACAGTTGTCCACCAGCCAGTCATCCACACAGTCTCACTCTGACCCTCCTTCCTCCACACCTGGCCAACAGAGTCATCCCACCATTGACCCCTCCCAGGAGCTCTTTTCGGGTCCTTTTTCAGATGTGCCGGAAGAATCCCAGGAGCTAGCAGAGGAATTTGTTTGTAGTGATGCCCAAACACTGGAGTTTTCGCCATCTCCTGCTGATGTGGACCCTGAGCCAGCATCTGTTATCATGAGCGATGATGATGATGAGACGCAGTTGCCATCAAGGGAGGCTGTTGGAATGTCCAGTGGGCAGGAGGAGGAGCAGAGTGAGGAAGTGGAAGAGGAGCTGGTGGATGACGAAATGACCGACCCCACTTGGCCAGGGGTGATGTCCAGCGAGGAAAGCAGTGGAGAGGTGGTGGTCTGCGCAGCACCGAAAAAGGCAGCAAGAGGCAGAGGGATGTCCACAGGCAGAGGGATGTCCACAGGCAGAGGGATGTCCACAGGCAGAGGGATGTCCACAGGCAGAGGCATGTCCACAGGCAGAGGGATGTCCACAGGCAGAGGGATGGCCACAGGCAGAGGACAGTTCAGACAGAGAAGTGAGGCCACAGCCAGCAGGGCCGAAGCTGTTCCCGGCAGCGGCCAGTCGCGCGAAGCTCCCCCATCGAGGCCTCGTACTTCTGTGGTGTGGAGATATTTTAATGTTTGTGCGGATGACAAACTGAGCGCGGTTTGCACACTCTGCCACTCAAAACTGAGTAGGGGCTCTGAGAAGAGCAATCTGACCACCTCAGGCATGCGGCGTCACTTGGAATTCAAGCACTGGGCTGAGTGGGAGAGAGCAAACGCAATACAAACTGCGCCCGGTCTTGCTGCCACTGCCTCTTCCCCTTTGTTGTGTGCTGCCACTGCGGTCCAGACCTCCAGCCAGGACACCTCCACATCTGCCTCTGCCTCTGCCTCTGCTACTTTGGGGCCTTCTCCTTCAGCCCCCTTCCCCGCCCTTCCCCCGCCTCTTCGCCTGCACCTTCACACTCCTCGTCCCAACAACTGTCCATCTCGCAGGCGTTCGACCGCAGGCGGAAGTACGCCTCGAGTCACCCCCAAGCCCAAGCCTTAAACTGCCACATCTCCAAACTGCTGGCCCTGGAGATGTTGCCGTTTAGGCTTGTGGAGACGCAGGCCTTCCGCGACCTGATGGCGGCTGCCGCACCTCGCTATTCCGTCCCCAGCCGCCACTACTTTTCCCGGAGTGCCGTCCCCGCCCTGCACCAGCACGTGTCGCGTAACATCAGGCGGGCCCTGAGGTACGCAGTCAGCGCAAAGGTCCACTTGACCACCGACTCATGGACAAGCGCTTGCGGCCAGGGACGATACATTTCTTTGACGGCACACTGGGTGAATGTAGTGGAGGCGGGGACGGGGTCGCAAACAGAGACGGCCTACCTACCACCCCCGCCCAAGATTGCCAGCATGGGTTCTGATAAACCCCCCTCCTCCTCCTCCTCCTCCTCCTCCTCCTGTGCCTTAACATCGCCCTCAGCCGCTAGCTGGAAGCGTTGCAGCACTGGCGCGGGGAGACGTCAGCAGGCGGTGCTTAAGCTCATCAGCTTGGGCGACAGGAAGCACAGCGCCCCAGAGGTGAGGGACGCCATACTGCAGCAGACGGAGATGTGGCTGTCGCCGCTGCAGCTAGGACCAGGCATGGTCGTGTGCGATAACGGCCGTAACCTGGTGGCGGCTCTGGAGCTTGCCGAACTCAATCACGTACCATGCCTGGCCCACGTTTTTAATCTGGTAGTCCAAAAATTTCTAAAGACTTACCCCAACCTGGCAGAGCTACTGGTGAAAGTGCGGCGCTTGTGCGCACACTTTCGGAAGTCAACTGTAGCTGCTGCTAGCTTAAAAAAACTCCAGCAACGCCTCCATTTGCCTCAACATCGGCTGTTGTGCGACCTGCCGACTCGCTGGAATTCCACCTATTCCATGTTGGCCAGGGTGTGTGAGCAGCAGAGAGCATTGATGGAGTACCAGATTAATAATCCACGCGTGCCTCCAACTCAGCTCCCTCAGTTTGCCAACCACGAGTGGCCATGGATGGCAGACGTATGCGATGTACTGCGTATCTTTGAGGAGTCCACCAAGAAGGTCAGCAGCGAGGACGCTATAGTGAGCGTAACCATCCCGCTCCTATGCGTCCTTAAAGAATCCCTCATCGCAATAAGGGAGAACGCATTGCACGCAGAGGAGACGGGGGTAGGAGGAGACGCAACGGAGCTACACAGTCAGACCACACTTTTGTCTGCTTCACGGTGGCAGTTGCAGGAGGAGGAGGATGAGGAGGAGGAGGACGACGTGGAGGTGGCTGTGGAAGAGGAGGAGGATGCTGGCGGCGAGGGTAGCAGTCAGGCTGTGCGCGTCCCATTGGTTCAGCGCGGATGGGGCGGAGAGGAGGCGGAAGAGGAAGAGGAGGAAATGGCAAGTGATCCTTCTGGTGGGGGCAGTGACGTCATGCCTATTCAGAGTCTGGCACACATGGCTGACTTCATGCTGGGCTGCTTTTCCCGGGACACACGTGTTGTCCGGATAGTGGAGAACAAACTGTACTGGGTCTTCGCAATCCTGGACCCCCGGTATAAAGATAACGTCTCCTCTTTTATTCCGGTAGAGGAGAGGACGAATCGATTGCTGGAATACCAGAGGGAACTCGTGCAGAACATGATGGAGATTTTCCCACCCACCATCGCTGGCGGCAGAGAGGAGAGGGTCTCCCAGAGTCCCTCAACATCGATCAGGCCCACAGCCACCAGGGGAACACTCTCCAAGGTGTGGGACACGTTCATGGCACCCCCTCGTGCAACTTCCATCACTGCGGGGCCCGCTATCAGCAGGAGGGACAAGTATCGGCGGATGTTGCGGGAGTACCTGGCAGACCGTAACCCTGTCCTCCCCGATCCCTCGGCGTCCTACACTTACTGGGTCTCCAAGTTGGACACGTGGCTGGAACTGTCCCTGTACGCCTTGGAGGTGCTTGCCTGCCCTGCCGCCAGCGTGCTATCAGAAAGGGTGTTCAGCGCTGCCGGGGGCATTATCACCGATAAGCGCAGCCGCCTGTCAACCGACAGTGCCGACAGGCTGACGCTAATCAAAATGAACAGCAAGTGGATTGACCCGGACTTTGCTTCTCCAACCGTGGAAAGCAGCCAAAAGTAAAGTGCCATATGTATGAAGTGCCATTTCCTCCTCCTCCTCCTCCTTAACCGCCGTAGAATTGCTCCGTAAATAAGAACAATTTATATATTTATGGCTCACCTCTTGGGCCTGCGCTAAATGTTTAAGAGGTCTCACCTCTTGGGCCTCCACATAATTTTTAACGGGTCTCCCCTCTTGGGCCACCACATAATTTTTAAGAGGTCTCACCTCTTGGGCCTCCACAAAAGGTTTAACACGTCTCACCTCTTGGGCCTCCACAAAATGTTTAACAGGTCTCACCTCTTGGGCCTCCACATAATTTTTAACGGGTCTCCCCTCTTGGGCCACCACATAATTTTTAAGAGGTCTCACCTCTTGGGCCACCACATAATTTTTAAGAGGTCTCACCTCTTGGGCCTCCACAAAAGGTAAATAAATTATAAATTATAATTTTGGTAACATTCTCATTTTAATGTGTTCAGTCTTTACATACAAAATCTGGTACAAAATAGCATTCTCAGTATTCAAAAAAACAAAACAAGACTTAAAACGTTTTAAGTGGCTGCAGTAGCATCATGAAATCAACTCTCATATACTGAAGGCAACAGCATATACATATAAAAAAAAGGAAAAAAAATAAAAAGAATACTCCTTCCTCTGTAGAAATACTCTGTGCTGCCCTCAATACATTTAAACTGATTTTTCATGATAGTTGCCTTTATAAAATGAGTGTAACCATTTTACATTGCATGCAAATCTGTGGATAACTGCAGCCTTTAAAAGCAACACCTCTTGGGCCTCCACAAAAGGTTTAAGAGGTTAACAGTGGAAAGCAGCCAAAAGTGAAGTGCCATCTGTATGAAGTGCCATTTCCTCCTCCACCTCCTCCTCCTCCTCCTTAACCGCCGTAGAATTGCTCCGTAAATAAGAACAATTTTTTATATTTATGGCTCACCTCTTGGGCCTCCACAAAATGTTTAAGAGGTCTCACCTCTTGGGCCTCCACAAAATGTTTAAGAGGTCTCACCTCTTGGGCCTCCACATAATTTTTAAGAGGTCTCACCTCTTGGGCCTCCACATAATTTTTAAGAGGTGTCACCTCTTGGGCCTCCACAAAACGTTTTCGAGGTCTCACCTCTTGGGCCTCCACATAATTTTTAAGAGGTGTCACCTCTTGGGCCTCCACATAATTTTTAAGAGGTGTCACCTCTTGGGCCTCCACATAATTTTTAAGAGGTGTCACCTCTTGGGCCTCCACATAATTTTTAAGAGGTGTCACCTCTTGGGCCTCCACAAAACGTTTTCGAGGTCTCACCTCTCGGGCCTCCACATAATTTTTAAGAGGTGTCACCTCTTGGGCCTCCACATAATTTTTAAGAGGTGTCACCTCTTGGGCCTCCACAAAAGGTTTAACACGTCTCACCTCTTGGGCCTCCACATAATTTTTAAGAGGTGTCACCTCTTGGGCCTCCACATAATTTTTAAGAGGTGTCACCTCTTGGGCCTCCACAAAACGTTTTCGAGGTCTCACCTCTCGGGCCTCCACATAATTTTTAAGAGGTGTCACCTCTTGGGCCTCCACATAATTTTTAACACGTCTCACCTCTTTAGCCTCCACACAATTTTTAAGACGTCTCACCTCTTGGGCCTCCACAAAATTTTCCATGAGCCTCTGGCCAGCCCACGGCCTCTTCCTGCCTTTTGCGGTCCTACGCATCCCTCAACATCCCCACTGCTTTACCTGCTAGACATGACACTGGGCCAGGTCGGGTCACTGACATCTCAAGCGCCAACAATTTGGGCATTTTAAGGCTTCTGCATGTGTTTGAGTTGTTTTTACATTTTAAAGAAGACATGTCTGACCACATCTCACACACACACACAATGACAATTAGGGGTGGGGTCTATTTGCTTTCCCCCTTGCCTATGCCATCTGTGGTTGTCATAGGCAACGTGATTTTAAGGGGTGCAGAATTTTATCTTCTTTTTTGTCTAGTTTGGCTTGGGGTCCATGGCAATGTAGAGGAAAGAAGGTTTCCTTGTATGGTCTCACTTTACAGAGAGGTTAGATTGTGTTTGGAGTGTATTGTTGAGAGGCTGTGATAGTGGCGTAATAGTGCGACTTGGGCGCGTTATATGCACCCAGACATGCTTCCCCTGCTGTCCCAGTTGCATTCCAGCAGTGTTGGCATCCTTTTCTGAGGTTCCAGGGTGGACTTGGTGACCTCCAAGTGGTCGAATTGAGATTTCCAAGTGGCGAGCATTTTTTTCCCATAGACTTTAATGGGATTCGATATCCGGTCGAATAGTCGAATTTCGCGGTCTATTCGAATCGAATTTCGAACTTTCGAATATTTCACTACTCGCTCATCTCTAATAGTTATGTCCACTGAGCAGTGTGGGGGCTAATTTTTTTGTGGGATGATCTGTAGTTTTTATTTATACCATTTTTGATCACATTTTATTCAATTTTATGGGGTAAGAGAAGCAATAAAAAAATGGTGAATTGGACATTTTGATACTTATTTCTGTTACGCCATTCATAGTATTGGAAATATATTTTTATATTTTAATAGTACGAGCGTTTTTGGATGCAGTGATGCCAATGATGTTTATATTTTTTATTATTTTTTTATTGTACGGAGAATATTACTATACTCCCATAAGGGGTATAGCAATTCTCTAATTGCTGATCTCCTATGCTGGGTGCATACATTAGTCGCTGGCCTCTGCTGTTTCAGACAGCAGAGAACCATTGGCTATGGTACCCGATGCACACCCGAGTGGCGTCATGTTTAAAGACCCCACCAGCGAGTGCATGTATGCCACTGCTAGGGAAGGAGTTAAAGAGACCTGTCACTTCTGCTGATTTGTCTGTTTTAGTAAATACTTGTATGAGTACATTTGCAGTGAGCCCCTGAGGAGCCAGTGCAGAAGATGGGAGTGGTAGTGGCCCTGAAGACGTGTTGTGTCATAGTGTACTTCCTCAGGCCGTTGCTCTCTGGGGATCGGTTTAGTGGATAAGTAGTTTGGAGAACCAGGCCAGAAGTAAATGTATAAAAGTCTCTCTTTACTTATATGAAGTAAAATATGAAAGAACTCCAGGACAATATTTGGATTACGCAATTCAGAGAACGTATATATGAGAAAGCGGCTGTATACGTGACGTTTCGCCCCTACACGGCCTTTTTCAAACTAAAACCAAATAACACAAAATAAATATATCCACAGAGCTACTATTAATGAGCAGATTATAAAATGTACAATAATCAATCACTTTTGTTACATGCAGTAAAGAATAGATCAATAAGGTGAATCAAGCATTGGATCTGTGCTATATACCAGATCAAATGTATCATACATCGAAGTGAACCAATCTTATGTGATCCAGATATAATCTGTGCACATAATGAAATCCAGTAACAGAAATAATCATGTTCCCAATAAATCATTTTGTCATAATATCAGCAGGTATCTAAAGTTAAAGAGGTTGTCCGGGTTCGGAGCTGAACCCGGACATATCCCCATTTTCACCCCTCCAGCCCTCCTGACATCAGCATCGGAGCGTTTCAAGCTCCGATGCTCTCCCTTGCCTTGTTCTGGATTGCGCAGGGCAAGGGCTTTTTTGTTTACTTTGGCACACTGCTAGTGGGCGGGCTTTAGCACTGCCCTAGCCGTTTTACAGGCTAGGGCGGTTCTAAACCCCTCCCATTAGTGCCAGTGACATCACCGAGCTCACTGCTGGGCGGAAGCCTTCGCCTAGCAGTCCCTATGGAGAGCCCGGTACGTCACTGATCTCCTAAAAATGCCTTTGTCCTGCACGATTCAGCGCAGTGCAAAGGAGAGCATCAGAGCAAGTGCCTCTAGACGGCAATATAGTGGCACTTTCAGGCACTTTTGGATATAGGTATCCACTGTGAAATAGACTTTATGTTAGTCTGGCCTAGTTGTCGTTCCAGGTGATGGGTGTCTGAGCTGCAGTCCTTCACCTGCAGCAGTGTCTGCAAAGCTGTAATTTTGCTGATCACTCTGCTGTCTTGACATACTGAAGCAGTGCTGTCTGGAAGCAGTGTTCTTGATTCTGAATGTATCTTTGGAGTGATGGTCTCACAGAAAAATTAGACATGCTTCCTAGGAGTAGGAATTCTGATACGTGTTTCCTCTCCCTTCGCTCTCTTTCAGGACCTCCTCCTCCTTTGCAAGAAGCAGGAGCAGACCATTCCTACCAAGTTGGAAGAACAGGGTGGTTAGCTTTGTTCCTGTCATTCATTGCCAGCATTACCTCCTCTTCTGATCCATTATTCTCTCTAAAACATGCAGGACTTTCTACGTACAGATACAGCTGAGCTAACCTTGATGATTAATGTGTTAAGTAAAGAATGGCAAGAAAAAGTTAACTACATTTTCAATAGATTTCAATGGCTTTTGTCACAAGATAACAGAGATAACACTATGCCATATGTTATCAGAGTCAATTTTAGCTTGGCTACATCTGGTATGAAGGAGACAGCAGAGTCAATATCATTCTCCTGAGGATCTCCAGGCTCTAACATAATAATGAGCTCCAAATCTCTAGCAGAAGAGAACTCCATAGGGAGATGATTTTGAAGCATGGGTAATTCTAATTGGAAGAAGAATCTGCCCAGAAACAATAGTGCCATAAAGTGACCATATAGTGACCTCTAAGTGATGTCGTCTCTAATTGGAGTCATTGTTTTTTTTTCCCCATCCAGACTACACTGTCATGATGTCTTCATCTGAAGACTGCAGAATTTGCTGCCCAGACATAGTAATCTCCCCACTTCTGCAGTCCATTCCAATACTCTAGAGCCATATATGTTCATTCAGACCACAGACCAGACCTCAAGACAGAGAACCAAAATAATTCAAATAACTCCTACCCCCACCCTTGGTTGAACTTGATGGACATGTGTCTTTTTTCAACCGTATTAACTATGTAACTATGTAACAGACCCATAAATAAATTAAGACCCCTAAATTCAAACCCCAGACCGGATTCCCTAATTAATTTCAGACCAAAATAAATTAAGACCCCAAACCAGACCTAAAAGTAAATTTAGACACTGAAACAAGAAATCCTAAATCACTTTAGACCTCAGACCAGAGCCTAAACTTTAGTCTAGACTATACTCCTTATTTAGACTAGACCATACTGCTAAATTAACTCAGACCCCAGACTAGACCCCTGAGTTAATTCTGACCCAAAACCCAAAAAATTCAGACCTCAGATGAGATAAGGAAAATGTATTCTGACTCCAGATAAGACCCATATACACACCCTCTTTGCTTCTGGACATTTCTTCATTTCTGGGTGTCAGCTCAAATAGAGTCCTCTAAATCATCCCTTGCTTTGGAAACCATCACTTACCACTAGGGTCTATTTCTTATGAGATCATTCACAAATAACATATTCAATCATATTGATGTCCTGTGTGTACAATGATGACAAAAAAACAATTGTAATGTTTGAAGTGGACCTGTACATGTTCTGTACAGACGGAGGAGAGGCCGTACAATCACTTGATTCAATGGCTCAAGGGACTCCAGTCCAGGACTAAAAAGAGAGTATGGAATTATAATAGCCAATGCCAATACTTTTATGTAGACGAAAATGTACTAATTTTTTTTAAAAAAAGGTTACGTTGAATATTCTTTTGATATTTAACAAGCAGAACCTTTAGAAAATAGTATTGTATGCCTTTAAATGCTCCATGTCCTCAATGATCATCTGGCAAAGGGTTTTGTCAGATACATAGTAAATGAATCCACACTTACTGGAACAGTACATACTCTTTGTAATTCCATTAATTGTTCCCCCACCCATGGACCCTGTTCGCCAGAATGTCCTTCTAAATGTTAATAGAACAAAAAACCTATTAAGAAAAAGAGTGGAAGAACATGTACAGATAGTAATACTTCACGCTGTGAGATGCAGCGCAGTCCTTCCACACACAGTTATAAAATAACAGGAATGGTGGATTGAAGGGTAAATTATATTCAATATGTAAATTGTGCAAATATTTATATATATTGAATGGTATTTTAATTATAAAATATGTTAATAAGTAGCGATGAGTGAATCGATTAGTCGATTCGTATTGAATCTTGGAAATTTTCAACTGCGAAGCAAATCCAAATATTAGGTGATTCGCTTCGGCTTTGTACGCATTCGCTATTTAGTTGTCCTATAAATTATACGCTATTGCTACGTATAAATTACTCTATACGCTGTTGCGCATGAGTTCAATTCATTAGCGAACTTTCACTGTTAGTTTGTTTATCGTGCACAAAAGCCCGGGAAGAAAGTGGCCACCTGACCTAGTGGGCAAGGCTTGCTCTGATTGGCTCAGGCTCGGTAAGCCAGTGACGTATCACTTCTGCTGCGACTGATGAGACGAGCAGAAGCACAGTGTATGCAGTTCTGAGACTCTGAGACCTGTTTTGTGAAAATTGGGGTGTAATTGCTCTGGGAATCCATATTTCACATATCAGGGATACTGCAGGGCAAGTGCAGGGCCAGTGCAGGGCCAGTTCAGGGCTAGTAATTAATCAGGCAGGGAGAGAGAGAGACAGGGGGAGAAAGGAAGAGACAGGGAGATACAGGGACAAAGACCAGCTGCAGGGCCACAGAGTGAACTGAAAAATGTCTGGAATAGATAAGCAAAAGGGGTCCAGTTCCAGCCAGACCTCGAGCTCTAAAAAAAAGGAGAAGGTGGCACAGGGCAGAAGTGATAAAGGACCTGTAGCCGGAGCTTCTACTTGTAGTATTAACAATACTCACCCTGCCGTATCTCTGCGCAGATCTCATTATGCCGCTCTGGGCACTTGAATTTCAGATCGGAACATTTCCGCTGAATCTGGCCCAGGGTCCACACGATGTCAAAATGAAGGCCCAAGCCTCGGATCACCTGCTGGCTCACCTCCTTTTTTTTAATGCTGGTTCGGGTAGCGGTGTGTGCCATCGTAATCCTGCTGGTCCATCAGCCGGATCATGTATTTCAGCTCTGCAGAGCTAAATGCTGATGATCGCCTGGTTGCCATTTGTAAAACTTCACTCTGCCTCTGAGGAGTGCATGCCGTGGCCTCTCAACTCGTGCGTGCGTGCCTGCGTATTACATAATAGCTAGACAATAGTACGCTGAGGATTCGTACGCAATTTGTACGCTCATGCGTACGTGTTCAAAGAGGTTGCGTATCTTTTTTACCTGAACATTCGTTATTAGTGCGTGAATGTTCGCTAAAAGCCATATAATTACGTATATTTTTTACGCAAATTCAACGAATCTATTAGTCGAATATACGGATCTTAGGAAAAGTTTGGCGAATTAAATTTTGCATGATTCGCTCATCTCTATTAATAAGGATGGAGAACAAGCAGTAATCAGGGTCTTTTTGAATAGTTGGCTTCCTAGGGATGAATGTAAAGAGGCCACCACTCCTCTCAGTCTGCTCCTGAGCATGACCACCATTAGCTCTTGTCTTGCTGGAGCAGGGGTCAGAGGAATTCTTCTGATAGGTGCAGCTTCTAGAAGTAGCGCTATTAGTCTTTCATAACATATTCTTCAAATATGTCATAAAGATCTAAGGTAGGAAACCCCCTTGAAAGTATATTTTTGGCAAAGCAATGACTTACAATATCCAGATGCTTAGCACTTGGTCAAAACTTTTCTTCTGGTCATTGGTCAACTCATCATAGAGATTGGGTATGCCAAAAGCTATAAATTTATCAGCAAAACAGAACTTTTCGATAGGGATGTAGTATCAAATGAGTCAACACAAAATGTAATCTGGACATTAAAGTACACCCCTCCTCTCTCCTGACAAAGTCTATTTTATCAAAGTCTTTCACTCCCCTTGAACTATAAATTCTGGAGTATTTTTTTTTCATAGGAGTCATTCATTATGCTGTTCCTCTGTTATTCCTCAAAGACATTTACCAACGTTTTGACAACTGGGTGTTACCATTCCTCTTGTTAGAGGGGTGTGTCCCTACACAGGCTGGCACTGTAAACACTTTATTGAACAGTGTCAGTGTGTGTAGGAGCATGCCCTCAACTGGTAACACCCAATTCTCAATTTAGTCATATATTTCTCCTAGAAATAACAAAGGAACTGCTCTATTCTATTCTCCAGAATTGTTATAATGTACAGTACAGCGGATTGCGGCATCTGATGAGGTAAGGCTACCACAAAGCATGAGGAAATTCGGCTTTGCGGTAAATCGGATTTTCCCTGAAATTTGGATCAAAGTCCACTTAGTGGTCTTCGATTCGCTCAACACCAGGCAGTATAAAGGCGTCTTTCTTCGATTTGTTATGGGGTACGCCTCTGCCTCTTCTACTACAGTTTGGAGATCTTAGGGATTCTTCCAGTTTTTCTTTTTCATTTTCAGAATTACTCCTCATCTGTAATATCTAGCTTCACTGGACGGTTCATAATTCTGGCAGGTCGGTGGAGATCAGCAGGGACTAGAGCAGCGTCAGAATGGCAGTGGTGAGGGTCCGTATCTCTTCTTTCTTCCTCTAAGCCAACTGCCATAATATTTGTGTGCTGGGAAATCCCTTTAAGGATATAATGGTATCTTAATCTGCCCTCTGGAGTGGATGGAGTTGGAGACTGACTGTTATGTAGGAGAAAGGCGAGCTCTATGGCTGTGTCCATACTCAAGGCTTCTAGCTGTAGGTATAATTGCACACACATTAATGCAATTTACATTTAGATTTTGAAGTACATAAAATAAAATGAAATGTATGAAAATAACCCTTGTGTTCTTTTCCGTCCCTTTGAATTTGTGCTTTTCCCTGAAAATTACATTAAGAGGCTACCTGTGTGAGCATGCTCTACATTCATGGACGAGGGGGGGGTCATCGTTTTAATTTTAGTGCCTCTTAACACCCAGGGGATTAATAAAGACATATTTTCCTTTAACTCAGGTCATTTTGTGAATTATTTAATTTTCCTTTCCAATTTCCATGTCATTGTGTTTGCTCCGTTCAATAAATACATATTTGCTTTAGAAATGCTATTCCCTCGCTGTTTTGACCAAACACAAAATCATTTGTTTGGACGGATTTGAAATGCGTCTTGTGCAGAGAGAAAAGAGCGGCCTGGAGAATGCCGGTCTAAATAAAATTAAGCAAGGCGTTTGATTTCTCAAGCTGTGCCTTGCTCTTTCAGTTAATGATTAAAATATCTACGACGGCGAGAAATGGACAAGAAATTATTCTGGCGCAAGATGGAACTCTTAGGATTGTTGAATAGAGGTAATTTTCTAAGGGCACTGTATTGCTTCATTGATTTCTATATAAATTATATTAATCTGAACAAGGGATGAGGGGCAAGCCAGAAAGTGATTTCAAAGCAGTGGCAGCTACTCAGGAAGTTTCATGCTGGTAACAGAAAATACTATGGAGTACACGTATTTTTACTCATTGTTTTTTTTTTTTTAGCAAAGAAACATGGAAAAATACTCGTGGTTAAGCAGGTTTTGCCATGTATTAAATATTCATATTGCAAAATGACATGAATAGGAATGTACAATGGGGCAAATTTTGTAAACTTCTTTGCCTACTGTAACTGCAAAGACCTAGGCCTTGTATTAATACATGGTATTTACATAGCTCACTATTAGTGTTGAGCGAGTCGAAGACAAATGAATTGACTTTGTTCCAAATTTTAGGAAAAATCCGACTCGCCGCAAAGCGGAATTTCAATGTTCCCTGAAATGGCTGTAAAAACAAAAAAATACATACTCACTCCATTCATTTGTGCGCGAAGAGGCAATCACGGCCATCTTGATTGAAGTTACCGATTGAAATCTCATGCCTGGTGACGTATGATGCTGGCCATTGTGATGACATCATCACGTCACCATGCAAGATTTTGCACAGTGTCTTCAATTAAGATGGCTGCAATGGCCTCTACGTGAATAAATGGATGAGGTGAGTATTTATTTATTGATTTTGTTTACCCTGATTAACCCCGGAAAGGCCTAAATGATAGCCTCAGATGCCATATTCAGCGATGATCGCCGTTCCCCATTATTGTACTTGCTACATACAAAAAATGTGCTTTCTTTGTGAAATTCGGAGAAGCAGCCGAATAAAATTTTACTCACCATTATAAATCAGGTCAATCCTTATTTAAAGGGCATCCGTCAGCAGATTTGTACCTATGACACTGGCTGACCTGTTACATGTGCACTTGGCAGCTGAAGACATCTGTGCTAGTCCCATGTTCATATGTGACCGCATTGCTGACAAAAATGATGTTTTAATATATGCAAATGAGCCTCTAGGAGCAATGGGGGCGTTACCATTACACCTAGAGGCTCTGCTCTTTGTAAATGCCGAGCCCTCTGAACTTTGATTGGCAGTTCCAGGCAGTGAAAGCATCATAATGCCTGACCCTGTCAATCAAAGTGGACAGGGCGTAGCAGTTGCAGAGAGAGCAGAGCCTCAAGGTGTAAAGGCAACGCCCCCATTGCTCCTAGAGGCTCATTTGAATATATTAACAGCATCACAGAAAAAAAAAGGTAGTCTCAAATGGCAGAAAAATGCTCAAAACCGCAAATGCTGTTGTGCATTTCTAACCGGGGGAGCAAATCCTGCACATGTGGTCCGCTGCTGAACGTAATCCCCAGCAAAAATGCATACAATGGAGGATGCCTGCAGCGGACCACATGTACCACAAAGACATCCTACACAGGATAGACAAATGTGGGGATGTGACAAACTATATAAAACAACAATTCACAGAAAATGGTGCACTACAGCGGTAAATGTAATTGATAATATATGGCTAAATCCTCACACTGATATTAAAATAAGACTTTCGCCAATATATTCTTATATCAAGAACATACCGGAGCCCGAGCACCCCGTCAAGGTATCTCAAGTGGCACGGGACCTAACGCTCACCCTACTATGGTATAGGTAATTGCAGATAGGGGCATGAAGTCCGACACACAGCAACCAGCTCCCAGTTACCTGCAGCGTGAAATCACACATACAATGGGAGGGGGGCGGAGGCTGTGAGTCCCACTTATCCCTGACGTCATGTGACCCAGGCTGCACAGGTGAACCTGAATGTTACCCATTAGTCAAATCAGGGCACAATCAACCTGGAGTTGCCAGACCTCCAGGTATAAATGTCCAAACACAGTCACAGAAAGAAAAGGTGGTCTCAAATGGCAGAAAAATGCTCAAAACCCCTCGGGTTCCGGTATGTTCTTGATATAAGAATATATTGGCGAAAGTCTCATTTTAATATCAGTGTGAGGGTTTAGCCATATATTGTCAATTGCATTTACCACTGTAGTGCTCCATTTTCTATGAATTGTCATTTGAATATATTAAAACATTTTTTCTCAGTAATGTGGACACATATGAACATGGGACCAACACAGATGCCTTCAGCTGCCAAGTGCACATGTAACAGGTCAGCCAGTGTCATAGGTACAAATCTGCTGACAGCTGTCCTTTAAAGGGGCTTTCTGGGAATAATTACTTTTTATCTAATGCCCGCAGCCTGTCTCCTGAAACAGTAAATTCATGGTTACTAGCTCCTTGCTGCTCTGGTCCTCCATGCTTCCACTGGTGTGTCCATGTCCTGGTACCTGGAGTGTTTACATGCAGCGTTACAAGGGCATGGTCACGTGGCAGTTGTGGCCCCATCAACTCTGAAGCCAGTCATTTGCAGCAGTGGATAATGATGCCCTCCCTTTCTGCCTATGACACAACCTCTCTGCTGTGTCCCAATCCTGAGCAGGTGTAGACTGGCATCCTGCTGTGGGCATCGGGCTTACTGTATATACTGTGCATGTGCTGTGACCCAGACATTAATGTGGGGGCACAGAGATGGCGATCATTCCTCTTCTGGTTGTCCCACAGTGATAATTTCAGCAGTACAGTGCATGCACAGTACATACAGTCATGGCCAAAAGTTTTGAGAATGATACAAATATTAATTTTTACAAAGTCTACTGCTTCAGTTTTTATAATGGCAATTTGCATATACTCCAGAATGTTATAAAGAGTGATCAGCTTAACAGCAATTACTTGCAAAGTCAATATTTGCCTAGAAAATGAACTTTATCCCCCAAAACACATTTCAACATCATTGCAGCCCTGCCTTAAAAGGACCAGCTAACATCGTTTCAGTGATTGCTCCATTAACACAGGTGTGGGTGTTGATGAGGACAGGGCTGGAGATCAATCTGTCATGATTAAGTAAGAATGACACCACTGGACACTTTAAAAGGAGGCTGGTGCTTGGCATCATTGTTTCTCTTCTGTTAACCATGGTTATCTCTAAAGAAACACGTGCAGTCATCATTGCACTGCACAAAAATGGCCTAACAGGGAAGAGTATAGCAGCTAGAAAGATTGCACCTCAGTCAACAATCTATCGCATCATCAAGAACTTCAAGGAGAGAGGTTCCATTGTTGCCAAAAAGGCTCCAGGGCGCCCAAGAAAGACCAGCAAGCGCCAGGACCGTCTCTTAAAAGTGTTCCAGCTGCGGGATCGGGCTACCAGCAGTGCAGAGCTTGCTCAGGAATGGAAGCAGGCAGGTGTGAGTGCATCTGCACACACTGTGAGGGGGAGACTTTTGGAGCAAGGCCTGGTCTCAAGGAGGGCAGCAAAGAAGCCACTTCTCTCCAGAAAAAACATCAGGGACAGACTGATATTCTGCAAAAGTACAGGGAGTGGACTGCTGAGGACTGGGGTAAAGTCATTTTCTCTGATGAATCCCCTTTTCGATTGTTTGGGACATCTGGAAAACAGCTTATTCGGAGAAGACGAGGTGAGCGCTACCACCAGTCTTGTCTCATGCCAACTGTAAAGCATCCTGAAGCCATTCATATGTGGGGTTGCTTCTCAGCCAAGGGAATCGGCTCTCTCACAGTCTTGCCTAAAAACACAGCCATGAATAAAGAATGGTACCAGAATGTCCTCCGAGAGCAACTTCTCCCAACCGTCCAAGAGCAGTTTGGCGATCAACAATGCCTTTTCCAGCATGATGGAGCACCTTGCCATAAAGCAAAGGTGATAACTAAATGGCTCAGGGAACAAAACATAGAGATTTTGGGTCCATGGCCTGGAAACTCCCCAGATCTTAATCCCATTGAGAACTTGTGGTCAATCATCAAGAGACGGGTGGACAAACCAAAAAATACAAATTCTGACAAAATGCAAGCATTGATTGTGCAAGTTGATTGAGAGCATGCCAGGGAGAATGGCAGATGTCCTGAAGAAGAAGGGTCAACACTGCAAATATTGACTTGCTGCATTAACTCATTCTAACTGTCAATATAAGCTTTTGTTACTCATAATTAGAGATGAGCGAGCATACTCGTCCGAGCTTGGTGCTCGTTCGAGTATTAGGGTACTCGTAAGTGCTCGCTGCTCGGACGAGTATCTCGCCATACTCGAGGAAATGGCAACTTCCGCATTGTGCTTTTTTGGCGCCTATAAACACAGCCAATCACAAGCCAGGAGACTCTCCGGTACACCCAGCATCACGTGGGGCCCTTACATGTCGATAGCAGGGGTTGGCTGGCCTGATCAGGTGACCCTGGAATATACTAGTGACTGGCTGCGGCGCTCGGCTCAGATGCCGTTTGGATGTCGTTAGGGATAGAGCTGCTGCCTTTCAGGGACAGTGTTAGGGCCTTCATTTAGTTCTCTGTTAGGCAGGAATCACCCACAAAGAACCCAACAGCCCTTCTAAGGGCTAGAAGAAATTTTTTTTTTGTCTCCTGGCTTGGCTGGCTGGCTGGCACTAGTAGTGAAGCTATCGCCATATCTAACCCTGTTTTTTTTTATTGTTCTATCTCAGTGATACAAATCCATTGCACACAGCAGTGTGGAACCATTCTGTGTGTCACAGTTCAGCACACTCACTCCAATCCATATATACTGTCCAGGTGACACTCTGTACGTCACAGAATACAACCAAGTCATTTGCTACCAATATCATCTACAGCTTGATCCAGAAAATTCTCTGTGCGACATTTGTCTGGGTCGCAGACTAAATAGCCACCGTTAACAGGTTAACAGGGTGTCAGTCAGTTCTACCATAGTTCCTGCACGTCACGTTCCCAAAAAAACAAAATTAAAAACAAAATATAAAAAAACAAATTAGTTGGTTTAGTTGTTTTAGCTCAGTGATACAAATCCATTTCACTCAGCTGCGTGTAACCTTTCTGTGTGTCACAGTTCAGTACACTCGCTCCGATCCGTATATACAGTCCAGGCGACACTTTCTGTATGTCACAAAAAAACTAATTTGTTTTTCTACCATAGTTTCTTGCACGTCACGTTCCCAAAAAAACAAAATATAAAAAAAAAAATATATTTTTTCAGTTGTTTTTAGCTCAGTGATCAAATCCATTTTA